>JAECMU010298330.1:0-10007 GCA_016106625.1 Dracogyra subfuscus
CTGAAAAAAATCCCTATGCGTGTAATTGTAAGCTGATTAAACATCGGAACATTTTATATATATATTTTTACAAGTAAACTAAACAGTTTTATTTAATAAATAATTAAATATAAAAAGCGGTTGTTTTAAACATGAACCTCGCTGACCTGCATTCTGTTCAAGATATAAATGCGTGGTCGTTAGACACACCAGTCTGTAATGCGGTGTTAGAAAGTTAGAACCCCGGCCTTAACAAAAACTAGCAGTAGTAGGTAACGCAAAACTGTTACTGTGACACAAATTCAACAACAGAATGCATTCACGGAATGACCCGAACTTAGTTGGCCCTAAACATCGAATCACGCCTCAATCACGTGAAATAGCATCGCTTATACACGTGCGCCTGACGTGCGCATAGCACTGAAACAATTTCGCGTACATGATATAATTTGTACCTGTTTTCTCTTCGATGTTGTCACAAAGTGCATATGCATGTTTTTCGGTCCTTTCTCTTGAAATATTTTGCCCATACGCTCTACTTATCGGCCATTTTGAGGGTATTGTGGTGTTGTCAGATGTACTTTTAGTGTTTTACTTATAGGAGGGAATACGTACTTTGCAATACCGAAATTTTCGGTATTTTGAGATTTGCTCGGTACGGTATTTTGGTATTGACATGATACCGATACCGATCGGTATATACCGAATACCGCCCATCTCTACTGGAGAGGTACAATACATGTATCAGTATTCTTTTGTGTTCATGAGATTGTTACAATGTACAATGGCATTTGCATAATCTTCCCCCCAAAAATTGCACAAGCTATTTTGTTTTGCATAAGGCCAAGTTAATGATGTGTGTTGTGTGGGTTTTTTTTAATATTTAAAAATGAAGTAAAAATACACTGCTAGAACTGAACATTCAGTATTTTTTTATTTTTTTTACACAAACAGTAAATCCTGTTGTGCCAATTGAAATGGCATATAACCAATGCACGGATGAAACTGTTCATGCAATTTGTGGAGGCCTGTATATGCTTGCTCTGTTTGTGAGAATGTGAAAACTTTTCTTGTAAATATAATTCTGTCTGCATTTTCATAGCTTGGAGGCATGACATTTATGATTTTTACATGGAGTCACAAACATAATGATGACCATCTTTTTTCCTGGATAGTGATTGAGCAAATTTAAGAAAACAAATTCAATTCTAATGCTTGACAACTTTCAGTATGGCCTCGATGAAGTCATGGTTAATCTGTCATGGACATAAGGCTGGTACATACAGGGTTCAAAGCCTGGTACTGACTCCCATTCATCGTGAGTCTTAATGACTCGCATATGTTTAAGTATCAAACATAATTTACCTAATTGAACATGTACTTGTAGGGTGTGTTTTTCCAATCTCTCCTTCAGAATATACACAAAGATGACTTCTGTACGTAGCATAACAAAAAGATAAACAATTAAGAACAAAGCAGTTTATTTAATCTTCAGCAATTACATGTAAATATGTAACATAATATTACCAAGAAATGAGAAGAAATGTGCTTAAGCCATACATGTACACACATGCACCTACCTATGTACTAAGCTGTAGCTGATTAAATGCAAAGGTGAATTTTAATATTCAGAATTTAAATGTCGCTCACCAAATCACCAAGGGGCGGGATATAGCTCAGTGGTACAGCGATCAGTCTGGGATCGATCCCCATTGGTGGGCCCATTGGGCTATTTCTTGCCACAGCCAGTGCACCACGACTGGTATATCAAAGGCCGTGGTATGTGGTATCCTGTCTGTGGGATGGTGCATATAAAAGATCCCTTGCTGCTAATCGGAAAGAGTAACCCATGAAGTGGCGACAGCGGGTTTCCTCTCTCAATATCTGTGTGGTCTGACGCCATATTTAAAAAAATAAAATTGTTTGTTTGTTTTGTTTAACGACGTACACTCAACACATTTTAACTACGGTTATATCGACGTCGGACATATGGTTATGTCGAGAAAAAAACCCAGTGGTTAGCTGACGGGGATTGATCCTAGACCGACCGCGCATCAGGCGAGCACTGTACCACTGGGCTATGCTGCCCGCGTGACGCCATATAACTGTAATTAAAATATGTTGAGTGCGTCGTTAAACAAACCATTTCCTTCTTTCTTTCCAAATCACCAAATATGAATTAAAGTTTAATTTGGTGAATGTATTTCATTACTAATTAGACAGAAAGCTATGTAATTAAAAAATCATATCGTTTATGGATGTTCTGCCATTTTTGTTGATTGGCTAAATTAAACTTCAATTTGGCGATAGATTTTACAGGCGCGGGTCCAGGATTTTTAAATAGTGGGGGCCAGAGGGTGCAAAATAAGTGCATTTTTGTGTAATTCCACTCTAGTGTATGCTATAGTTAAACAAAAATAATAACTTGACCCCAAAAATAGGGGGGCCCCGGGCCCCTTGGGGCCCCTCACTAAATCTGCGCCTGTTTTATGACAAATTCACCAGTGCTGTTATTTCATGGGATTTAGCTTAAACCCTGAATATTAATGTTAGGAACGTAACCCAGTCTACATGTCAGCAATATTTGTTCCCATTCATCTATTCATTCATACACATGTACATGTACTCTCCTGCTTCTTGTTTCCCTCAGCTGGCTTTTTGTGTTAACATGTATACATGTATCTATGTATGTTGGTCTTGAATGATGTCTATATGTTAAGGTAACTCTTATGTTTGCAGTGTTCTATGACAAAACAATCTATTATTATTAGTATTAATAGTATGCTATTATGATAATATATGGTTTAATATTGTAATGTACTAATTTTATAATAAATATTCATTCTCAATTAAAAACTGTGGTAGTCTCTATATAAATATATGTATATTGACGTCCAAAAGAAACTCTACAATTACATACATACATTTTGAATAATTTGATAAATATTGTTGCTAATCAAAAAGAACCAATTTAGAAACCACCATACAAATACTTTGCATGCATCATGACGTGCATAGTGACGTTTAGATATTGAACTTCTTGACACTTTCATATCCCACCATACCATTTGCTGGTTTTCCAGAATACAATTTCAATTTCAATACAATTTTTTGGATGTCAGTATATTTATCCATATACAGCAGTTTTTGCCAAGAAAGGTGTTTGATAATTTCTAAAAAGTGGCAAATTGATCACCTTGTAATAAAATGTTTAATCAGTTTTATTTAAAACTTAATGTAATTGCTCGCCTAACACACTATTTTAGAATTGTGATCTTCAGCTTGCCCAAATTTTGCTCATGGCAAAAACTGCAGTCCTCAAGTTCTAACTAAGAAAACAACTTCTTATTTTTATGGATATGGGAAGCATTCCCGTCTAATACTGTACACTAAACACTATATGAACAAGTAGGACACTTTGGGTGGTAGTAGATTTAGGAAAGCAGAAATGTAGCCTTATAAAACTTTGTATGCTTTACAGAGAAGGTTGAGCAGGTTTGTACATTCAGATTCATGTTCAGAGCAAATAATTCATATAATTTCTGGAATTATTTTGCCGTATTTGTTTTAACTTCTTAAGAACATGCATGTTCAGTGTCATTTGTTGTTTCTAAATGTTCCAAAATGATGTGTTCAAGCAGTGTAACAGCAACATCACCATTTCCATTCTTTATTGCAAGGCTCAGGCACTTGACATCATCATTTGAGCAGCCGTTACATGTTGCTCTTTTCAATAAGAGAAAGTCCACAACATCACAGCAACCATTCCAACTAGCTGCCAACATCGGTGTCCACTGGAATTTGCCTTTGCTGTTGATGTCTGCACCATACTCCACCAGCTTTGTAACACATTTGTGTTTCCCTTTTGCACACGCCGAGATAAGAGCATTGTTTCCACTGTCATCAATCAAGTCCATGTCTGCCCCATTTGCAATCAGCAGTTCTACCAAGTCAGCATTTCCTGATACACTCGCCGAGATCAAGGGAGTTGCGTCCCACTGACCTCTACAGTTGATATCTTGCCCAGTTTCCATCAGTTTGGCAGCAGCTTGCAAATGTCCCCGTGAACAGGCCAGAATTAAGGCGTTGTTGTTGTCTTTGTCCCGTAGATCAGTCTGTGCTCCACACTTGATGAGGTTCTCAATCACGTCAGCTGATCCAGTCAGACTGGCTTCAATCAGTGGAGTTTGTTCCCAGTTTCCCCGTGTGTCCACCTCATATCCACTGTCCAACAGTTCCTTCATGATTTCTGGACCTCTTTCAGTACCTGCTGCTATTTCAAAACAGTTTAATCCATATTTGTCTGTAAGGTAGATGTTGGCTCCTCGAGTTATTAGGAGATGAACTAATTCAGAGGATCCAGATAAGCATGCTGCCATAAGTGGTGTTCTGCTCTTCTTTCCTCTAGCATTGATATCAATTCCATAGTCCAGCAGTTTCAAGACCATCTCTTTGTTACCTGTTTCACAAGCCAAAAACAAGCAGTTTGATTCACTTTCATCTTGGAGGTGAGGATCTGCTCCTCTTTTTACAAGGTACTCAACTGTGTCTATTGATCCAGAAAGGACAGCTGCCATGATTGGTGTCTGTTTATTCTTGTTGCTTGTGTTGATATCCAAACCGGCTTTAACAAGTTTTATTACCACTGTAGTCTGCCCGGAGATGCAGGCATGAATTAAACAGGTATTTCCATCACTGTCTCTATGGGAAATATCTGCATCGTTTTCTATGAGAAAGTCAATGAGAGGGTGACAACCAGACTGACAAGCTGCCATCAGAGGAGTAATGTCCTTGCTACCAGTTCCATTTATATCTAGTCCATACTGTAGGAGTCGCAGGGTGGTGTCCATGTTTCCCTGGGCACAGGCTAAAATCAGACAGTTATTACCTTCTTCATCTGTTAAGAAGATATCTGCTCCCCGTTGAATCAAATACTCCACAAGATCAGTACTTCCTACTCCAGTATGGATAAGATAGTTGGCTGCTTCACAAGATGTTTCTCCCCTAAGTAAGAAATGTTCTTTAAATTCAAGTGCACTGGATTGTACAGCAAACATGAGTGGTGTTTTCTTTTTGTGACACCTGCTGTTAATGCTTAGACCATTGTCCAGTAGCTTGATAGCAATATCCTTGTATCCCATTGCACAAGCAATCACTAAGGCATTGTTGTTCTCCTCATTCACCAAATTGGCGTCTGCTCCAAGTTTTATCAGTTTACTAACAAGTTCTGCATTACCTGAATATACTGCAGCCATCAATGGAGTTTGTCCTCCAAAACCTCTACTGTTGATGTCAAGCCCTGCCTCGATAAGCTGTACAGCCACATCTTTTTGACCCATCTCACATGCAGCAATTAGACAGTTGTTTTCATTATGGTCAATTTCATTGGTGTTGGCTCCTCTTTCAATCAGTATTTGGATCAACTCTTTTGTTCCAGATTGACATGCTGCTGACAATGGTGATTGTTCCCAGGAGCTCCTACAGTTCACACTAACCCCAGCGGCAAGAAGGGTATCCACAGTATCAAGATGGCCATTCAAGCATGCTAACACTAAGCTGTTGCTTCCATCTTCCTCTGTGTTGGCTCCATTATTCAGCAGCTCTTGAACAAGCTTTGCAGATCCACTCTGGCTTGCAATTAATAAAGGAGTCCATTCCCACTTATTTGGGCTGTCAACATTCACCCCACGTTTGAGAAGCCTTTGCACTACATCCACATTCTTTCCTTGACTTGCAAGCAGCATGCAGTTATTTTTGTTGCTGTCCGTGAAGTTGATATCAGCACCCCTAAGGATTAGTTTGTCAACTAAATCTCCCGATCCTGAGAAACAGGCAAACAAGAGTGGTGAAAATTCTGTGTCTCCTTTGTCATTTACATCCATTCCATGTTCAACGAGAAACATTGCTATGTCTGTACAACCCTTAGCACATGCAAGCATCAGACAGTTAATTCCATTGGCATCAACATGAGAAGTATTTGCCCCATTTTCTACAAGATATTCCACAAGTTCTAATGACTCTGAAAGAACTGCAGCCATTAGTGGTGTCCGTTTTGTTTTACCAGCAAAGTTGACATCGAGTCCAGACTTCAGAAGCACTTGTACTACATTCAGATGGCCATTTTCACAAGCGATCATCAAAGAATTATCCCCATGTTCATCAGTGAGGTGAATATCAGCCCCTTGCTGAAGAAGGAAATCCACCAAGTCTGTGAGTCCACAGTAACTAGCCTCCATTAGTGGTGTTCTTAGGCCATGACCTCTGACATTGATGTCAATATTCTGCTCCAACAGCTTGCTGACAATGTTTTTGTTGTTGCTGCTGAAAGCCAGATGCAGGCACGTGTTATTGTTTTTGTCAGGCTGGTTAATGTTGATGCCTTCATTCAACAGGTTGATGACCACGTCCTCCAGTCCTAAATGGCAGGCTTTGTGCAAGCAGTTTTGTCCATTTGTATCAACAGCTGTTATGCTGGCACCTTTCTCTATGAGCATGTTAGCAAGAGATGGGTGAGCCCATGACACTGCTGTGAGCAGTGGAGTCATATTATCAGATCCCCTTAATTCGATGTACGCCTTGTCCTTTAAGAGTCTCAAGACAATGTCCGTGTGACCATATTTACAGGCTATGTGGATTGGTTTGTCTGTAGTTCCACTAAACATCTGCAGGGTCTGCTTGTTCAGTAAATGTGTTCTGCTGCTGCTGTTGTCAGTTGTGGGTGAACATATAGCTGAATCCAGTAGACTGCCCCAAAGGAAAATATCAAAAGCTTCACTATTTCCATTTATACAGCAGGATATTATTCCTTCCATCTTTTCCTCTATACTGAAGTACTCCATTTCCATAGCTTCTTCAAGGAATTCTGTGGAAGGACATAGGGCAGCCCAAAATAAGAAGTGAAGTCCATTTTCTGGGTCTTGACTGTGGCTGAGATGCCTAAAGGCATTGTGTTTTTGTAGTTCCTTTATAATGCCTCTTGCTATTTCTGGACAGTGCCAGGATTTGTGCTCAACAGGCCCATCAAAGTTACCTTCAGTTATTTCATGGACAAGCCTCTGTATTAGCAGAGCGTGATGTGTGTCCTGTATTTGGATGTGACACTTATCATCATTAACCGACAACTTCATTTTCTCCACAAGAAGTATTAAAGGACACTGATCTATTAAAAACTTGGGATATACTAATCCTATGCAGTATACCAGCACATTGAATATTGATGTACTGATCATGCTCACATGATACTCCACTTTACTTTCTGAAAGGAGTGTATCTGTTACATCCTCAGACAGTGTCAATATGGACTGGACAATGTCAGTCACATCAATACCAGTGTATGATGCAATAATGTTGAGCTGGTTTGTTAGTTTACTGGATGATCTTCGGACGTCATCCATGGACAGTTTTCCTTCATTTAGAGCTACCAGAAGCAGAATCACAGTCAGATTGTCTCGGTCTTCTAGGATTGATTGGATCTTGTGGAGTATGTGATCTAGTGGATGTTGCAGGAATTCCACACTGTTCTTCAGGTATACTTCAGACATGCTCAAGATTGAACATGCTAATGGAAATCCAAGTTCAGAAGATTCTGGAATGCATTCAGCATTGGCAAGCTCATCTGCCATTTCATTTTTCAGATGATTTTGCAGAATAAGCTTTTTCTCGTGTTCAGTGAGAGGAAATTTTGAGGTGATGTCAACTAAAGTAGAATCTTTAAACCATGTGTGTTTAAATTTTGGAAAAATTATCGTAGCATCATAAAGTTGTTTTGAATTTGTCGTGAATATGAATTTTACATCATGATGTTTTCTGTTTCGGATGTTACCATCATGATGGTCTCTACCGGGCATAATACCTGTAGGTTCATCCTCTGTGTCTGAATGCTTGGACTGTTTAAGAGGCGTCAGTTTCTTTAGACAGTCTAGTAATTTAATTAAGTGCAGTGTGGAACCCACAGATGTGACACTGCTAGGGCCAAAAACATCATCAAAGACCAGCAGTAATGGCTGTGTTGGATTCTGTAATGAACTGATTTGAAGTTTTCCCAAGTCTGCAATCAGCTTGACCTTATATCCCTTTTCCTGGTAAGTTTGAGCTGTCTGGAAAGCCAGTGTAGTCTTTCCATTCCCAGGAATGCCACATATTGTAACCCAGCTGTTGTTATCGAGAACTCTATTCACTGTGTCCTGGGCTTGGAGTTGGACCATGTTGACCAAGCTTTCTGGGAGTTTGATATCCAGTGGATCTGAAATGAAAGTCAAATAATAAATGAAAATATCTTCCTTAATTTTTCAAAATACATGTATGGATATATATTTTTTAATAAAAAGAATTCCAAAATTTGATCCTTTAAACACCGAACCTTGTCTAAATATTCTGATGGCACAAAATCATAAATAAAAATGTGTTGCTAAATAAAACATTTCTTTCTTTCTTAATCTGAATTAAAAAATTAATGTAGTGAAACCTGTCTAAACCAAATCCTGGCCAAACTGGAATCCTGTCAAAACTGGCCGTGTTTAATGATCTTAAATTTTCTGCTTTCCAAAACTTGACCCTTTAAGCACTGGACCTTGTCTAAATATTATACTATAGTTCCTCGGCATAATGTGCTTCAGACAGATTTCACTCTACATTCAAGCTAATAATCTAATAAATGTGATAGGTCGGATTTACAAATCTGTGTAGCTACATACATTTGCAATGCATAAACATTGTGTTTAGCGGGCAGCTTAGCCCAGTGGTACAGTGCCCGCATGATGCGCGGTCGGTCTAGGATCGATCCCCGCCAGCTAACCACTGGGTGTTTTTCTCGACATAACCATATGTCCGACGCCGATATAACCGTAATTATAATGTGTTGAGTGCGTTGTTAAACAAAAAAACAAAACAAAAACAAACATTGTGTTTAAGGAAAACAGGCTTCCTAAATCCAGCCCACTATGTGTATGTTTGTATGTTAGCTATCATTTATTAATCAATGATGAACATGGAAATATAATTAACAACACGTTACTTTGATAGGATGCTGCCAATATTAAGAAAGAAATGTTTTATTTAATGACACACTCAACACATTTTATTTATGGTTATATAGTCAGACATATGGTTAAGGACCACACACTGCCAATTACTAATTATTTAATATTATTGATGCTATAGACTGTAAAGTAATGTTTTTTTCAACAGTACACTGCATATCATAATCAATAGTTACTAATACATTAACAATTAGAATATGTGTACCCATGTGTACTGGTACATGTATGTTTGAAACTGGCAGATATATATTAATAATTAATCTTATTGTAAATACAGGAAAACACATATGTGCCTACCTTCCATAGTGTTCACTGTTGTAGTTATCAGGTTGTATATCAGTTGAATTCTGCTTTTGTGACTGCAAAACAAAACAATTCGTTTTTAATCTAATGGGACCAAAACTTAAACATGCCATGTGGTGCCCCATCCTGCATTATTATTTAACAATGCAAAACAAAAACAGAATTTCAGTTTTAAATAAAGTTGTATATTTTCATTATCTGTGTGATACATGTACTGTGTTACCAACTGCCATAGTGTGAGTCCCACTGCCATTGTGCTGTATGCACATTGTACTTATTGTGTACATAAAAGAGCTGAGACAGCAGACAGTTTAATGACATGCCACAAGAAAACCCCCCAGAAACTGAATGGTCTGTTCTACATGTAATGATGTATTTATCTATGCCTAAATTATAAAAATGTATTATTTTAAAACATGATGTCTTGTGTCTAGTGCATATGCATGTGCTTAATTTATTTGTGGGGGCGTGATTTAGCTTAGTCGGTTGAGTGATCGCCTGAGGTGCTTGCATAGTAGGATCGAACTGCCTTAGTGGATCGATTCAACTGATTGGGTTTTTTCTTGTTCCATCCAGTGCACCACAACTGGTTAAAGGTCATGGTATGTGCTTTCTTGTCTGTGGAGCGGGCAGCATAGCCCAGTGGTACAGTGCCCGCCTGATGCGCGGTCGGTTTAGGATCGATCC
>JAECMU010298690.1:0-10076 GCA_016106625.1 Dracogyra subfuscus
AATCATTAAAGGAAACATGACACGAAACCATATTATAACTCATTTTAAAAGAAAAATGATATAAAAATAATATACAAATAAGTTTATAACAATAAAATATGTGTAGTTATCTTAAAACGAAGAAATTACACTGATCAGTATCAAAGCATGATTTATGCATATTTCTTCGTGAGCTTTCGGAAAATCCCAGAAGTGACGTCAGAGCTGAGTACACTTCCATTGTTGTTAACTGTTTATATATGGAGTAAGGGGCTAAATTATGATCTTTTCAGTCCAACAATGCGGTACTGTGCGGCCTTTGTGTATAAAAATAAACACTTTAAACGATCGGGGTTGTCTTTTTACGGTTTATTAAAGGATTGTATCCAAAGAAAGACGTGTGTATTTGATCGCAAAAGAAAAGATTGGACACAAACACTGCATAGTACTTTGGTGTCGGACTATTTACAGCTCGAGACAACAACAGTACTCGGTTGCAAATGCCGAGGTGTACATTGTACATATTTGGCACAAAGATATACCTAAACATGATGTATTTATATATGTTAACAAAATGTAGAAATTTATTATTAATTTATTTTTTTGAAGAAAAAAACCCCCCACCCACAAATATTTTTCATGTTAGGGCTGTAGCCCTACATAACAAAATCTGTATTCACCGTCCGAAGAAGGAAACGTCAATATGTAATTAAATGTGGCATATACAAACATGGGATTTGGCATGAGGATACATCTCAGTACGATATATTTAAATAAGTTTTAAAAAAACGTGCAGAAAACTAAAATAATTTTAAATAATGTTTCTAAATCTTCGGGCAGAGTACGTCACAAAAACGTTCCTCACTGCCCGAAGCCTAAAGTAACACGAAATTCAATATAAAATAAACCACTACTGTAATTGCCTCCCATGCCCACACTGTCTTATTCTGACTACGAGCCACCATCTTCGTATATAATTATATATAAGAGAGAGAGAGAGAGAGAGAGAGAGAGAGAGAGAGAGATAGATAAAGATTATACTATTGTTATTTTTAGAAGTATGCATGTATTTGATTTTGTATTATTATTAATATAATTATTTTTGAACTTGTATATATATATATATGGTCGAGTATTGTAAAATCAAGAGTATTGTAAGTTTGAGACTCGGCGAATTTTCGTAAAAATCACGAGCACGCTCGCGCTTCAAACGTTTTTTTTCTTCTAATAAATCATCAGACGAGCAACCAAGACGTTACAAACAACTTTTCTAGGAAATAATGCAATTCAAACAGGTGTAACTAGAACAAAATGTTTGTTTACCTACTTTTTAACTATTTTCACTAATTCCGGTTTTCAACCCGGAAACGAAACCCAGCATTATAAAAAATACGGAAGTAGACAAAAATAGTTTGGGTTGGATGGCAAAAATGACAGCTTTCGGTCACGTGACACTTTGGGAGGGACTCTGTAAGGCCACGATAAAGTAATTAAATGGGCACTAACACAGGTGGGGGTCTTTATCAAATAAACCGCAAATAAAGCACTGACAGATTATTTGAGAGAGAGTTCTAATGCCAGAAATTTTATTTTTAATGATTTTTAAATACTACTAAAAGCCTTTATCAAGTTAGATAATTTATCTGATATTATAATAAATTGAGATAATTTAAAAAAATAAAAATAAAACTTTCTACGGCATTTGCTAAAAACGTTTTTTTTTTTCTTTCTTTTTTTACAGATCAATCCAAATAAACAAAACACAGGATATAGGTCATACTCGCCATCCAGTTTAACAAATGCTTATTTAGCAGTGAAAAATGAAAACTTACCGGTATTAACAGCCGCCAAACAATATGGTATTCCCCAAACTACACTCAGAGACAGGGTAGATGGCAGAATTCATCTTGACTGTACTGTTATGGGAAGAACACCAATACTAACATTAGATGAAGAGGCAAAACTGGTACAGCATTTGCAGGATGTTGGAAAATATGGCTATGGTTACACCAGACAAGAAGTAGTAGACATTGCTTCAGACTATGCGACTGTTCTTCAAAAGAGGCCTCAAAACAAACCGCTTACATTAAACTGGTATAATGGTTGCATAAAAAGGTGGCCAGAAATGCGTGTAGTAAAGCCAAGGGCTTTGGAATTTCAGAGAGCCAAAAGTGCGTCTGTGTTTAAAAGTTGAAGCCTATTTTGATCAACTAGAAAAAGTCCTCACAAAATACAATCTGACTGATAAACCTCACCTGATTTTTAATGTAGATGAGAAAGGCATTTCCCAAAACCATACCCCTCCTTACATTGTTGGGGGAAGGGACTATTACCCACAGTGTGTCACCACTGGTAAATCCAAGATGACAACAATCATAGGCTGTGGTAGTGCCAGTGGCATGGCCATTCCACCATACTTTGTATTGGCTGGTGTACGACTCGTACCTGATCTGATGAAGAATGCTAGCCCATGTGCTTCTGGAGACATGTCACAAACCGGCTGGTCAAACGCACAGATATTTACAAAAAAAAAAAAAAAATTTTTTATTAAATATATTCCTTGCAGAGAGCCTGGGCAACATCTGCTATTACTACTCGATGGACATAAAAGTCATGTGTCCATTGATCTTGTTAACTGGGCAAAAGAAAATGATATCATCATGTTCATTCTTCCTGCACACACATCTCACATACTGCAACCAATGGACGTGGCGTGTTATGGTCCACTGCAAAAAATATACAATAACTAATGTCATAAACTGATGAAAGAAACACCAGCAACGGTAACTCGATATGATAGCTGTATCTTGGCTTGTAAGTCATATTCAAGGGCACTGTCTGCAGAAAATCTACAGTCAGCATTCTGGAAGACGGGAGTATACCCACTTGATCGGATGGCTATCAACCATGAATTTCTTTAGCCTGCTGCTCTCTTCCAAAATGAAAATGAGGACACTGAAATCATGGAAATCGATAATGTCCAAGGCGAAACTGAGGTCACCATGAACAATCAAATTGGGGATACTGAAGTCATGAAAATCAGACATGTCCAGGATGAGATCGAGCTTACTACGGACAATGAAAATGAAATCAACGGAACAGAGTCGCCTACTTCATTTTTTGCTTCTAAACTTTGCAATCTAAAGAACTCAAAATCTTTAAAGAAACAAATAAAGAAGCGCAAGTCACTGAGTAAAATTGTTGCAGGTAAAGCCATAACCGAAAGCCCCACTGGACACAAACTGTCTGAATACCTGCAGTCAAGTGATGTTTGTAAACCATCAAAAGGAAAGGCAATTATAAAAAGAAAAGCTGCAGAAAAGAAACCAGTTTCCACTTCCCCACAACCTGGCCCATCTCATTTGAATGTAGCATGTGATTTGTCTGATGATAGTGAACTTGATGAGAGTGGAAAATGTTGCATTTGTAAGAAATTTACTCCTACTGAAGTCAGAGCATTTCGCTCATTTTCACAAAGTGGGTACAGTGTGATATGTGTTCCCACTGGGTACATTTACATGTAATGTACTGCATCAAAGAAAGGGTAATCAGGAGAGGTGATTGATTCCTTTGCCCTCACTGTAGGTCCAGTAGTCAAAACAATGAACAATAAATTACATGTCACGTCAGATTTTGAGCTTTTCCACTATAATAATATGATGTTTTTTTTTTTGTTTTTTTTTTAAGAAGAGAAAAAAACTATAACCCCATTTCGTTCTGTTGAAATATATTTAGTTAAATAGTTTATTATACTATCAAGTCATTTATGTTGTTTTACAAGTCAGGTTAATGAAAGCGAAGCGCCTTGCAAATTAGAGAGTTTGTTTACATTGTGCGAACATGAAAAATGCGATATTTTCTTTTTTTAAAAAGAAGAAAAAAAACCCCCAAAAAACAATGTTTGTCCTACATTTACATGTATTACATATTTAAATACATCATACCGAGGTGTATCTTTATGCTAAATATGAACAGTATACACCTCGGCATTAGCTACCGGGTTTTGATTTTGTCTCCGGCTATAAATTGGTTGACCGGTCTGATCTGGCACCATCGGTTCCCAGGCATCGAATTTTACCACGGCAACGACGGCAAGTGCCTTCGTTGCCCTCCTTACTTGCCGTTGTGCCCCGAAAATCTAACGTTATCGACGGCAAGGAAAATGCCTTTGTGCCCTGCCTGATTTGCAACCGTGCCCTTCCCAGATCTATATATGATCATTCATTGTTTCACTGACAATTTCGAATAAAAAGTGTTAAAACACCCATATTTCATTTTGTTTTAAAATTTATTTACGTTACAACTCGCGTTATCAACAATCAAGGAGGCTACATTGCAAGAGACTGCATCATGGACGAAGCTATATTGTGATCACGTGAATACTTCGTGGGACGAGGTCGGTATATCTTTATGTTATTTACGCACTGCTTTATACTATAGTATTCTTGTATTAATTTGATTGGTTCGACATAATACCCAAAGAAACGAACTCAAATGGATGTGTAATTACCATTTGAAAATTTAGTGTATCATATCAAAATACAAAAGGAAACTATACCCCAATATAGGTCACGCAACCACCGATTCACACAGACACTCTCGCACGCACGTGCTCATGTCATGATTTCCCTACGTATCGGTAGCCAAATTAGCTGAGTTCAGTGAGACCGAGTGAAAACAAAACGTTCGGCAGGCTGTTTTGTGCGTTTCATGTTAAACCAAATGGACACGACAAACGCCAATCAAATAGTTCGCGAACGTTAGGAAGAACGTTCGTTGGCTGAACTGAGTACAACTCTCGACGCAAATATACGTCACGCTTCAGAGTCGAAAGACACCCGCGTGTCAAGAAATATCATTGAGGACTCTAAACAATTCGATTATGCAAAAGTAAATCTTGCTGTAAATTTTTAGAAAAACAATAATTGTTGGCATCAATGAATACCTAACTGCAGTTTTTGTTTATTCCTTTGTCTTTGTTAATTTCATATCCATGGTCGAGAGCACACATGCAGATCGCGATCGCGGGAAATGAACATGCAGTAGGCCTATTTATACACGGAATAAAATTAGTTTACAATAATTATGTTTGTTTGATACTTTTAGATATAAATGTGTAAGACTGTGAGGTGACATTTAATAAGTTAGCTGAATTTTAAAAAAGACTGTACATTTTAATTTTATTTAAAACAAAATTATAATTTGTTTCCTTTTTCCTTTTTAATAAACGGAGTATACTGTGTAGTCGGTATTCATAGCCGAGATATTTTGCAAGCAGAAATCACAACAAGCATTTAACACGACGCTGAAATTGATGGGTTACTTTAAAAAAAAAAGCAATTCAAACTATAATGCGAAATAATGAGTTCTATATATAAAAAAACCTCAAATTTATATTTGGAAAAAAAAACAGAAGAAAAAACCACAACCTCCCACCCCCATATTTCTGGATGTTAATTTAATGTCATAGGCCTTAGAAGTGGGGATAAGTGGTGTATGAAGAACTGAAGATAATGCAAAACCCCATCCCCACCCTACCCCCGCTGAAAAAATCAAAGACTGAAGTCATATATTAACTGCCCCTACTGCCACTGAGGTTTTGTTATTCCTATTTATTCAAGTTTAAAACACAACTAGCTGAAAAAGATACATTTTCATATTCATATATAAATACTATATACAGTAGGCCTACTATTTAACACAAATTTGGCTAAAGCATTTTCAATATGGCTAATAAAAGTTCTATTTGGCTAATATTTTGGCTACAGCTATTTTTGATCCAGGGTGAGCCCTGGATTTCCCTACATATTTAGCTGAATACAGAAATGCTGCGGAAGGGGAGAATTGAAAAAAGGAAAGAACATTTTTATAGTACTGAACTTTCATTCTCGTTCTTAATCATAATGACATAGACTGTCATTCTCAGGTCGCCATTTCTTTGTGAGAACTATTTGGTATGATAGAACTGACAAGTGATGCAGTGTATTTAACATATTATTTCAAGTGTGTGTTATTCTTTACTATACAGGTTGGTATAAAATTTAAACACAGGGCCACTGTCTATTACATTTAGAAGATTAAACGTTTCTATTTTACAAGAATTATTTGAATTATTATCCAAGTAGTAGTTAGTATGCGGATATGCTTATGAATGTATCAGTCATAGAGTAATAATCAGTGACTCGCCCATTCCCTTATGGAATAGTCCTAGGCCTTCAGTAGTAACATTACAGTTGGTAATAATATAGGATAATTTGATAGAAAAAAAGTTGCCTTCGTGCCTCTTTTATGAAGGAAAAGTTTGCCTTAGTGCCCCTCCAACTTGCCTTGGTGCCCCAAGTTTTGTTCTTGACACGAAGGCAATATTTGCCGTGCCCCCCAAAAGTTAAAATTCGATGCCTGGGTTCCCCCACCCTCCGACTCGCTATCCGATTTTTCTTTAGTATCACCGTGGTAAATAAATGTGTATCTTTCTTCATTTACTAACGGCACAAATTGATACGGCAAAACGTTTTGTGAACGAACACTCATTGTTTTGGTAAGCTGTGCAAGTCTTAGATTATTTATGAGAGGTACAGGCTAATGCTTTGAAGTGTAAGGCGTCAGTCAGATCAAGCTACTCGGCTCTGACATCACGGATATGTGATTGCCCCGCTCATTAAAGATCGGCAATTTTCGCTAAGAGCTCGTATCTGTTTCTTTACGGAGATATTTTAAGTAATTACTTTTTTTTGTAAAAAACATTTTTGTAGGTGATTCAATTTATAATTAATTGTACATGGTTGGTGCCAAATATACATGTAGGTCACGTGTCATGTTTCCTTTAAGATATCTGATTACATACATCTAGGATAACACTATATATTAACTTGTAACAGATTTAGCAATACCAGTAACTTTTAAATGCTTGTACTTGAAAAGGAAGGAAATGTTTTATTTAATGACGCACCTAACACACTGAACATATGGTTAAGGACCACACAGATACTGAGGGAGGAAGCCCACTGTCACCACTTCATGAGCAACTCTTTTTGATTACCAGCATGGGATCTTTTATATACATCATCCCAAAGACAGGACAGCACATGCCACGGCCTTTATGTACAAGTCATGGTGCACTGGCTGGAGCCAGAATACCTGAAAAGTGTCTACAAGAAAAGGTGTTTATATCATAGGATGGCTAGTTATATACAAACATACGTACATCCACTACAAGACGGTGTTTCACAAACGTACTACAAGCTCAAGAAACATTTATTGTGTAAAGTTTAAACAATGTACTAAGCATCGAGAGTGCCATATTCTAAAATGCATACAGTGAACTGTGCATAAAAGGTTTACTGGTGATCTATTCTTAACCACTTACCTGAACTGATGGATGGTATGGCAATGGATGTCATATTTAGATCTCGGGCAGCACACAGACATCTCAAGATAGTTTTCAGCAGATCCTCCAAGCATTCTTTCTTTTCACTTTCTCTGTAATTATACCACCTTGGTCCTACAGCATGGAACACTTTCTTACAGGGCATTCTTCCTGCATTGGTTACTGCAAGTTCAGTTACAGGTAAGTCACCATATTTCTTGATGTAATCTCGACTTGCTCTTACAAGGTCATCCCCGGCAGCTTTTGCAATATAAGATGCAACACCATGACTATGATCCAGTTGTCCATTAGCAGCATTAACAATAACATCAACTTTCAGCTTAGTGATATCTGTCTCATAAACTTTAACAGTGAGAAGATTTCCTTGGAAATCTAGACTGCCAGCAATATGCTCATAGGTGGACAATACATCATCAGTTAAGGAATGTGAACTCTCACTCACATCTTTGGCTGCTGTGAACAGTCTTTGTCCACGTCTGATAGGTTTTGATTTTCCAAGCAAAACATTTGCTTTGTTTTTTGCTGCATCTGTGACATCTCTGTCATCTCCAATGATGACCAGTTTGCCAGGATAGTCTTTGCAAAAGACACCTTTGAACTGTGATGAAATGTTCTGTGCAGCATTTCTTGCTTTTTCTGAATCTGAAGGTGAAAGATCAATGTCATACCTTATCAAACCAATAATTTTCTGGTGCATGCACTCAAATTCATTGTTAGAATCAGATAAAGCAGGAATAAAACATATTTTCACTTTATCAGTCATTTTCTCTGTATGACAAAATCTTTCTAACAGCTTATTTTCAATCAAGTTCTTGATAGCCTCATACTGAATTCGATCAACTGTTTTGTCAGGAAATTCTTCAGTTTTAGCTTTTGTGGTGTGTGTCTGCATCGGCTGTTTAGGTCTTGCACCACCAGAACCTGACTGAGAAACTGCTGAAGTTGAACTGTCTGTTGTCTTCCTAAAATCTCCACGTTCATTTACAAAATCATCAATCTTTTTGTAAACATCAATTAACTGTTGAAAGGTTTTAGCTTTTAAAGTAACACCTGATGCTGATTCAGTATCAACTTTTACACCATCCATCTCCTGTAGCTTCTTCAGCAATGTTTCATACCCTTTCATCTTAAGGATTTTGGGATCTATTTTAGCTGAATTGTTGAAGAATATCTGAAATTTGAAAATTATTAAATTTTACAAAACAACTTAAAGAGCAAATGAAATTTCCATCACTAGTTAAAATCTAATTCAGTTTATAACTATAAATAAAAAATTAAGCAATTTAGTCGAATTTCTGATTGCAATATATTTGTATTGACAAATCTGACTGGTTCTCTACTGAAATCTGAGGTAGTAAAAATCTATATTGTACTGTCCCGTTGATTTCCAAATCAGATGTCAGTGTGATCTTGATGTGTATTGTAATAATAATTATTACAATACACATCAAGATCACACTGACATCTGATTTGGAAATCTACGGGACAGTACAATATAGATTTTTACTACCTCAGATTATGATAGCATTTAGTGATCTTTATATGGCACATTTCTGCAATTCAACTTATACCATATATGTATTTTATAGATATACTTAATTAAGTGCTATAAAGATCTTTATGGAATTTGAACTATTCTGTTTATACAGTATATTAAATAGATATATGTACAAGTTGTACTTGCATGCAAATTAGGTTTTGTGATCCTATATGAATCGGTAAGGAAGATATGTCCCGGCCAAGCAATTTTAACAGATGGATGGATGGACGAAGATATGAATGGACAACACCATATTATAACATGAACCATCAAAGACAGGCATATAAATACAGTTGAAATTAGAATATGATTAGCTGACTGTTTTCTCATTTACTGACAGAGATTGGTGGTTTTACTGTAAGAAATGTTTTACTGTAAAACCACTAATCAGGAAACAGTAGAATTATCCTTAAATGTATAACCACATATCAGTAAAGAATCAAAATGATAGCTAGAGTATGATCAAGTTATCCTTTTGTGATCAGCAGTAATTAAATTTTAAACTCTATTGCACCCAGTGGTAGTGTTTCCTCAATGCATGGTTGGTGTGGGATCAATCCCCATTGGTAGGCCCATTGGGCTATTTGTCATTGCTGCCAATGCACCATGACTGGTATACCAAAGGCTGTGGTATGTACTAGCCTGTCTATGGGATAGTGTATATAAAAGATTCCTTGCTACTAATCGGAAAGAGTAGCCCATGAAGTGGTGACAGCGGGTTTCCTCTCTCAATATCTGTGTGGTCCTAAACCATATGTCTGATGCCATATATAACCGTAAATAAAATGTGTTGAGTGCGTCATTAAATAAAACATTTCCTTCCTTTATTAATCATCAGCTATTGGATGTCAAACACTTGGTAATTGTGACATACAGTCTTAGAGAGGAAACCTGCCACATTTTTCCATTAGTAGCAAAGGGATCTTTTATATGCACCATCCCACAGACAGAATAGCATATACCATGGCCATTGATATATCAGTCGTGGTGCATTGGCTAAAACAAGAAATAGCCCAATGGGCCCACCGAAAGGAATCAATCTTAGACTGACCACACACCAGATGATCACTTTAGCACTGGGCTATGTCCCGCCACTTAAAGATTCAAAATAACCACGCGGTTCTAAGGCCCCATGGCTTGGCAACGTTTGGCTTACATGCAGATGTGGAC
>JAECMU010298762.1:0-13332 GCA_016106625.1 Dracogyra subfuscus
TTATTGTAATGTTAACAAAAAAAAAGAAGGAAATGGTTTATTTAACGACGCACTCAACATAGTGTGTCATTTACAGAAAGGATATTATTTTTGTTTGTTATTGTAATGTTAACAAAAAAGAAGGAAATGGTTTATTTAACGACGCACTCAACATAGTGTGTCATTTACAGAAAGGATATTCTTTTTGTTTGTTATTGTAATGTTAACAAAAAAAGAAGGAAATGGTTTATTTAACGACGCACTCAACATATTGTATTTACTGTTATATGGCGTCGGACATATGGTTAAGGACCACACTGATATTAAGAGAGGAAACGCGCTGTCGACACTTCATGGGCGACTCTATTCGATTAGCAGCAAATTATCTTTTATATGCACCATCCTATAGACAGGATAGCACATACCACGGTCTTTGATATTCCGCTGTAGTGCACTGGCTGAGGCCAGAAATAGCCCTATGGACCCACTGACGGTGATCGATCCCAAACCCACCGCGCATCAAGCGAGCGCTTTACCACTGGGCTACGTCTCGCACTTGTTAACAAATTAATACGCCACCGTTGCCATTTACAGCTGTTGGATCATGTCTAGTTTGTTAATGCGAAACAAAGTTCTTGTGGAATCCAATATGGCTGACATTGGTTTCCCAATGAAGTTATAATGTTCACAACTTAATGTCCGCAACAGGTGTTATACTGAAGATTTATTTATTCAGCCTTAGTAACATTTAATAATTCTATAACGTTTTGGGGTGTGTTTTTCTCTTCTCAGTTTGGTTTAATTTGTTTACATTCTGATGACTGATTAGTAAAATATTATTAATCTATTTTAAAACAAAATAGGGCAATTTGTTAAATAATTTTCACCATGTTATTAATTTTTAGGTCTGTGACGCACTCGTCAAATGAAAACAACACGAGGATGGTTTCAGTGATCTATTCTCAAGCAGGACCAGTTGATACAAACAAAAACAAAAACGACTACAACATTATTAAAATAATACGTTAGTAGGATATGACATTAAAATTTTAATTATTATTTGAATTTAACTACATAAATATATAGTCATTATTATTAATAAGTTAAAATATACACGTGTAAATATTAAGCATATTCACATTTACAAACTTGTGCATAATACATAAGCGATTCTGGCAATACAGATTTATATTTTTAACAAACAGTATATACATAACCATTATGCTAATACAACGCACGCACAGCACGCAATACAAATACAATACAAATAAAAACAACTACAACATAATTAAAACAATACATTAATAGGATATCACATTTGTATTATTATTTGCATTTAACTATATAAATATTTAATCATTATTATGAATGAGATAAAATATATACATGTGTAAATAGTATGCATAAATATTATGCATATTCACATTTACAAAATTGTGCATAATACATAAGCGATATGGGCAATATAAGTATTAAAATACCTAAAGTAAATATTAAAATTCATCGAATATTGAAATTTCTCCCACGGGTATAGACGATTTCTACATACGCGATTATGAGGCTACTTATAACTGCCAAGGGAAGCTGCCAATTCATGTTGTATTATTGTGTATAATCCTCCTAAAGTACTGAAAAACATTAAGTATGTTCTGCTACAAGGTTTATTAATCTAAACTAAAATGTCTTGCAACTTTTATGAGAAACAGTTCATAATATTTAGTCTCTGTTTAAGTGAACTCGGAAATTAAAAACTTGCTTTACGCCCCCGTTAATTTACAAAGAGCAGATTCCGGAACCACGTTAACATCTAATTTAATTTCAATATGACAATTTTAAACTGTATGCCACCTCATTTACCATGTTTGCAAGGATTAAACATGACTGCACACACGATGCATGTATACTTTATTTTTATATAAGCTGTAAAGCGTATTGTATGTTATTTCTAAGTTTGAAGTTAGTCGAACGTTCAGTGGCGGAAATTACCGATCTTAGTCAATAGTAAAAGGGGAATAACTAAAAGTTGTTATTAAACTTTTCCACATTGTTTTGCATTTAGGTGTATCAACACATTGGCAGGAGTGCTGATCGTTCCAGCATTTAAAGTTAAGGTTAGTTTTCCTTAGAGCTATGTAAATGCTGGCACGATCGGAACTCTTTCCAAATATTTTACCGAGATTTGTAACAACATTTTAAAAAGATTTTAGGTGTTACATTCCTCTTGGCACGGGCGTCAGGCGATGTGATTTTTGAACCCTGAAGTGCTTTACACCTGTCCATTAAGCCTTGCGGAGCACTCACTCAGGGATTGGAGTCGGTATCTGGATTAAAAACTCATGCCTCGACTGGGACCGAACCCAGTACTTACCAGCCTGCAGACCGATGGCCTAACCACGATGCCACCTAGGTCGGTATCCGATATACGAAGACAATCTCCAGCTGTCATATAATAAAATATTATATTTGCTTAAAGAAATATTGCCCGTAATAACTCCAGTCTGTATCAGACAACAGACGTGAGGACAATTCTGCTGCATAGTAACATATATCAGCAATGCAATTCATACGAGGATCCAGAAGAGTGTTTGGGTGTACACGCCGTCAGCACCTCCAATGTTAAAGAAAGGAAGGGATATTTTACAAATATCAAGTATAAGAATGTTTTTACAAACACATAACCATGCACAATATACTCGTTTGTTAATTTAGTAACCACACACGTAAGCTATCGCAGTGCATTTTACAAGTACAGTGTATCCATTATTTGAATTGTTTTGCATTAAATGTCAGTGATGTTTCATCGGAAAGTCCATCAGGAAACGTACAAATGTTTCAGTGTTACGTGTAAGTTGTACAACATAATACTGAAATAACTTATTCTGTAACCAGGTGTCTTGTATAGTCCAGTGATGGCTTCTGTAAAATATAAAATAAATGAAAAATCAATATTTGTTCTCCTGATAATTCAAATTAAACAAACCACAAACATATAACAAAAAACATATTTATAACAAGAATGCAGCACACATTATTCAAAATGTTTAATGCATAACCATGTTTTTCGGTAGTGTGGTTAGTGTGTTTTGCTGTTATTGTTGATTATTTTAGGGTGTTTTCTTTGTAATATTGCGTGTTGACGGTTCTATGCTATTTTTGATGTGGTTTGATAATCTGCTTTGTCTACTGCACTTTCGTCTCATAATAATGTTTCAGTTTTCAGAGTAAATGATTCTGAAATGTCTTGTTTATATTTACCTTTGTTCGACTCGACATAACTGATATGGAAATTCGTTAGAACAAAACGTGCTAAAAGTCAAATAAAAATAACCAGTTAAGGATAATTACAAAATTACAAATACACCTTCTGTTACCTACACATTATTATTCATTTACGTTGCAACTTGCAACAAGTGAGACTCGCACTTCGCTGTTTTCGCCTGAATTCGGAATGCTTCTGCTGATCGTTTAAGACACTTCGGCCAATAACCTTTGGTTCGGTCGATCTGCCGGAAGATTACGACTGAATACGTACATTTCCGTATCAAGCGAGCAGCAACGGAAAAGCCCGATAGTAAGGACTTCCCAGTGCGACAATTTACAACTAGTTTGACACCGTAACACCTGTGGTATAGCGTGTGCTAAAAATAAAAAATAAAAAATGACCAAGAAGAACATTATGCTAATAAATGTCGTTGTTTATATAATCATTTAGGTCTTGTTAACTTTGATCCAAGAAAAATACGTGCAACAAGTATTTAGTAACTGACCATCAAAGAAACACCGACGTGTTTGATGTTTAATTGTTTTTGATGATGCGTTTGATGTTTATGATCTGAAATTCAGCCGTCTTTAATTTTTTTCCGACATTAAGTCTTTGCCGATCGGTTCTTACATCAGTTGCATTTGTTACTGAGATGTGTTCGTGACAGGTTGTGCCGGTCAGGACAGATAACAAATAATGGAATTTGAATTAATTTCAAATAAAAAGGCAAAAAGTGGCGTTTGGGAACATTTTCAACTGAAGAAACGAAAAGGCATGGGCGAAATTCAGGAGGGGTTGGCAGTTTGTAAAAGATGTAAAATGGTCGTTCGCTTTAGTGGTGGAACTACTAATCTTAGCACACACTTGAATCGTCATCACAAAATTAATACAAAAAGTGGTACAGCTTCGACTACTTCACCTACACAGAAGAAAGTATCAATGGCTGCAATGCTCCCACAAACCATACCGAGCATTTTCTTACAGACAACGAAATATAAAACTACCGGCGAAAGACATAAAACTGTCACTAAAGCTATCAGAAGATTTATAGTTAAAGATCTCCGACCGTTCAGCATCGTGTCAAACGAAGGTTTCAAAGATATGGTTGAACAACTTGATCCGAAGTACCAGTTACCATCACGCACTTATTTCGCCGAAACTGTCATACCTAACGTGTACCAGGAATGTCGCGCTGACGTTATTTCCAGTCTCAAGGATGTCCCAGTAGCACTCACGACTGATGGATGGACAAGTAGAGCAACCCAGTCTTATGTTACTATAACAACTTCTCACATCACTGAAGACTGGAACGTGAAGTCATTCGTACTTCAAACAAGAGAATTGCCAGAGAGCTATACAGGTGTAAACATTGCCCAAGTTTTAACTGACGCAATTTCTGAATGGGGCCTTAACAAGAACCCTCCTTTGGTCACTGATAATGCGGCAAATATGGAAGATGCAGCGAGAGAGGCAGGTTGTATTCCTCATATTGGATGCTACGCTCATACACTCAACTTGGCAGCGCAGAGGGGCCTTAAGGTGAATTCTGTGTCACGAATTCTTGCTCGTGTACGGCGCGTCGTATCCTTTTTTCACCAGAGTACGACTGCTGCAGCTTTGCTTAAAGAGAAAACCAAACAGCAAGGACTTAAAAATGTTAAGTTACTTCAAGATGTACCAACACGTTGGAATTCTGCATGTGATATGCTGGAGAGGTTTCTTGAACTGCAGCCCGCAATCTATGCCGCACTAGTGGCTAAAGAAATACGTAGCAATGTGAATGACATATCAACATTATCTGAGGCAGATATCACGATAGCAGAGGACATTGTGTCGTGCCTTCTTCCACTGAAAGCAATTACTACTGTATTGTGCACAGAGAAGATGTCTACTGTATCAATCATTCTTCCACTCCAGAGGAAATTGTTCACAAGTGTCTTGGTGTCTACAGAGATGGATTCTGATGTTATTAAACAGATGAAGAAGGCCATGGCTTCTGATTTGGAAAGCAGGTAAGACTGTTTTAACTTTTAATTAATATAATCTTGGAGTGTATTGCAAAATCATAATATTTAAATATAAGGCTCCAGTCCAAATGATTGGTCATTGACTACTGACAAGTATTTTAAAAGCTGTGGTATGTGTGTGTTGCCCAGTCTGTTGGAAAATGAAAATAAAATGTCCTTTCCTGTAAAAGAAATACATACTGTATACTGTTACATTTTACAATTTTTCTGCAAGAGTGTACTGCACTGGATCCCCACTTTAAAGTGTCATGTGTTAATGCAGAGCAGCAACATGAGGTGTACCACAGACTTGCAGTTGAAGCAGCTAATATGAAACCACGACTTGTGTCTGTGAAGGTGGAACCAACCACATCAACCACAACAGCTACTGATGACCTACCTGCATTGCCAGTCATGCTACCAGATATGGAATCAGCTGGTAACTTTTGTCTTTCATTCAATTACCTTTTTCCAAAAATGTTTCTTTGTAAGTATAAGTGTGACAAAAAGTTATGACATGTGTAGACACTTGAAAAACTGTCAGATTGGAATAAATAATGGATACTTTAATACTTTTAAATGTTTTAATGTTACCCTGTACCCACAAAATAATTACTGGTTTTAAATTATTTTTTAACAAATAAAAACAAGCCAAATGAACATATTATTTTTTATTAAAACAATCCAAATTCAAATTACCGCTAAAGTAACTTTTTTATGTCTACTATCATTCAGTCACAATATGAGACTGTGGGCCAATTGTAAAGTTATGTATTGTATAAAGTATGAGAAATATATTCACTGTTTACTGTTATTTATTTCTTGGAAATTTAATCTTCTTGATATTTAATTGTATTCATATTAAAAATATATATATATCAGAAGAAATTGTCTCCTTATTTACTCCTGTTGAGTCAGTGTTTACTTTTTAAAATGTTGTTCTAGCAACAACTCATTTACACTATAGCAATATACAGGGCTGTTCTAATACCATATTTCAGATGCACAGTTTGATGTCAAACCAGTTGATGATGTCACTACAACCTCGACAAAGATCACAAGTGACCTCACTAGTCAGTCTAGTTGTGCCAGTGGTGGTTTAGCCTCCATTTTAGGTGATGTTGTTTTCATAAAGGAGGAGATGTTACCCAAGAAATCCAACTTGGAACAGGCAATATTCGAAATTGATGTCTTCAAACGTCACGCGCTTATACCGATGTCAGAAGACCCATTGGTATAATGGAAAGAACACCACTGGCAGTTTCCTCTTCTCTCACAGTTAGCCAGGAAACGGTTGTGTATTCCAGCCACATCAGTACAATCAAAAACGCGTGTTCAGTACAGCTGGGGGCATTGTCACAGCACAGAGGGCCGCACTCAATTCTGAAGTTGTGGACATGCTCATATTCTTGAAGAAAAATATGGCCTAAAACATTTAACCTGACACCTGAAACTAATAAAGATAATTAAAAAATGCATGCCTCCTTATTTTATTAAAAAAAACAACCCATAAATATTAAATATAAATAATATCAACTATGTCGCAATACATATCGCAATACGGTTTCTTATATTGCAATATATCGCAATACGGTTTCGACCGTATCGTTGAAGCCCTAAATATATATGGTACACAGTATAACTACACCATACTTGTTTGCAGACACGCAGCTCTTAAACCGAACATAGAAAGTTCTATAGATCCATTCTACAGTGTATGCTCTTTTTGGTAATGTGTAGAGTCTAGGGTGGCTCAAGACTATCTGGACGTGACGCCCCATTAAAGGTCCAAATTCGGAGATCAGCTCAATATTCAGATTAGACCCACAATTCTGAAACTATATATTATGATAAACAAGTGGACATCCAACCCACAAATTACGTGTATATATGATACACAGTGTAAAATCAAGCTGTTTTTGTATTTTGTAAGTACTTAAATAAGTTATTAGTCTAATTTTCCTCCTTTTATACCGCTTGGGTAGTAGTCAAATGGTCATCTGCCCATTAAATGAACGTTTCAATTGGGGCCTTTATCTATAAGGCAAAGAGCCACGGATTAGAATATTCATTTTGGTCTAATAATGGATTATAAATAATACAAATGACATTCACTTGGGATACTAAAAACCTCTATTGTATGGTCCTACAAGTTTTCGTTGATTTCGACAGAGGAATGACTTACCAATATCATCGACAATTTTACGTGACCTGAAATATACTAGTACACCAGTTGCAGAAAGAAAGAAATGTTTTGTTTAACAATATACTCAACACATTTTATTTATGCTTATATAGCGTCAGAAATATGGTTAAGGACCACAAAACAATGAGAAAGAAAACTCGCTGCCGCGACTCCAGGGGTTACTCTTTCAGATTAGCAGCAAGATATTACATACCATGGCTGTTGATACACATTGGCCCAGTTGTTCACAGCAATGTATATTACTGAAACAACTGTTTCGATATGTCTTCCCATTTACCGTCAGCCGCAGTCAACGGAAAACCAGCTTAATATGGGAAGGAGAGATGACCACTTTAACTTTAAAAAACCCAAAAAAAACCCAGAGTTTATGAAATTTTGAAGATAACAAAAACAGTATGTCAATACCAAAAACATACGTTAATATAGCTATTTTGTTACTGAGATGCGAGGAAATCGCGTTTCAGGCCACTTAAATTTCAAAATTTCGCAGGGAGCATGTCCCCGGACCCCCTAGGAATCTCGGGCACTTCGCGCCCTTGGGCCCGCCTTATTTAAAAATTCTGGATCCGCGCCTGGTATTATTTAGTTATTATTTTCAGTGTAGTGTGAATGCCTTGTAAACACTAATATCGCGATTTTGAAAAAAACACAAACAAAAAAACACGTGGAATAAATTTATATATTTGTTTTCTTAATTCATGGCATAGTGTAACTGACAACAACCGTAGAGGCAATTGACAACAAGAAAAATGTCAGAGGCTCAAATCAAGTAGCTCGTGCACGTTTGCAGTGACCGTCGATCAACCGTATGACACGAATTTTTCAATGTTTTCCCGACTAGTCTAGACGCCGTCTAGCTTAGTCAGAGGCGCAGTTTAGACGCAATTATGGCTTGTTAGCGTACTGTATACACACACATAGAAATATCCTCAGCAGGCTAAAAAAAAACACTCAAAAAATGTGTTGTTTATATAACACTTTTTATTTTACTTTTGTAAAGTTACTGATTTTTAAAAAAAGAAAAAAGATTATTAATGAAGGCTATGGAGAGTAATTGCAAACCAAGTAGCATCCTCCGCCCCCTCACCCTCAACATACCAAAAAACGCTGAACGTATGACATAAATAACGAAATGTTCACATAATCAAATATTATACAGCGATTCACGGTTTGCTTTGGTTTAGTTTTTCACACAATCAATCCATTATTAAGTATTTAACCATTCCTTTTGTAATGCTCTACCAAAATGACCACCTTTCTCTGGGTACAGTAGCGGACAAAGTAATATTATGCGAACAGACGCTTCAAAACACACTAATATATAATAAAAATACTGTAATCGAACAGATGCAGGCTAGTTAATTCAGTGCAAGTTTCGCGATCAAGTAAAACGAGTAGGCCTACTGAATTACTCACTTCTACTTGATATCGTCCGTTTTCGCCCAAACGTAATCGAGGAATTCATCATTAAAACTCACATAAAATGTATTATGTATTTATTTATTTTCGAGCTTATATCCAATAAAGGTTCAAGCACGCTGTCACAGGCACACACCTCCGCTATTTCGGCTGATCATTGGAATACATTCAGCTGTGATGACATGCACTCGTGAATCACTGTCAAAACAGTGACGGTATGAGGTGATTGCGAAAGGTGAGCATATATTGAGCTTACTAATATCTAATACCATAAAAGTTTCTGAATGCCCACACGATTCATGGCACACCATAACACAGATGGAAAATTTGCTTTGCAATAATGATCTTGTTTGAAATCTGCGTACAATGAACGTGCGCTGAGGTATCTTAGAAGTTGTGATGTATAGACATAAACAAACTGGAGCAGAATGTATATTGCTCGACATAAGTAGAACATTGACCATTGAAAAGTAGAAGTCATCCCTTTTGACATACAGCTTAGCTTGGAAACCAGTGAATGTCTGTGCATAGATTGCGGTATGAAACAGATTCCATACCTTCAGATGTTTACTTCTGACACATGTGGGTAAATCAATGGAATGTAATCTCTAATATTGCTAATAGCAAGTTTTTATTATCGAATGATACACGAATACCATCAAATTGTATAAAATAAATCATATTTTAAGACAGGGGGTGAAAAATTGAAGTATGTTTTGTTTCAGGACACCACCAGAGCACATTGATTAATTAAGCATCGGCCATTAGATGTTAAACATTTGGTAATTATGACAAGTATTCACCAGAAGAAACCCGCAACATTTTAGCTAATGGATCTTTCATATGCTCTTCCCACAGACAGGAAAGCATATACCACGGCCTTTGACCAATAGTGCTGCACTGGTTGGAACGACAACAATTCCAGTCAGTTGAACTGATCCACCAGGGTGGTTCGATTCTGTGATACAAACACCTCAAGCGAGCACTCAACCAACTGACCTAAATCTCGTTTTTCCTACATACCCTTATTAGAAATGCTTGCATGAAACATCGTCGGTGTCAATCTGTTGCATCTTTTACTTATTTACAAGAGCTAGACCTATATACATCAAACATGGGTGTAAAAAAGCAGCAACTGTACGTAGGATAGACAAAACACTTCGTACACTTTAATCGCTTATTAATCAATCAACAATTTATGAAACCTGATTTGCAATTGCAGAATGTGATCAGATTTCAAACAAATAACTGTCTTTGTGGCCATAATTTGGTGTTAAATTTTATTTATTATTTTTATAAATGTAGCAGGACGTGTGATACAAAATCTTCTCAGATAAATCCAGGTCCGATGCAAGAGACAGTTGACTCTAATAAGACTTAAGTAATTCGACAAAATAAAAATAAATTTAATTACTCATTTTAAAAGTTGCAGATGACTTTAATGTAGGTTAACCTAATAGAATAGTTTAGGGCTTCATTTAAGTAATAAGCATAAGACAAAAACACGGAGGTAACCAAACAAAAAACAACAAATAAGTAACAGGTTAAGGTAAAGTAAAACCGATACTCTAATCAACGATAATATCTCCACATTGTTTATCTTCGATTCGCAATTCATACAATATCATAAATAATTAGTTTTAATAAGAAAGAGACACTGCTGGAGAAAACGCATCTCAGTTTCAAAGCAGTACCTAGCTAGGATAATAAACGTGGTAACACGTCAGCTGAATAGAAAACACTTAATAAAGTTCCATTACATAGTTCAGGAAAGTCATATTATGTATGTTAAATACAATGCATGCAAGTTACAGTTAAACATATAGATATGAAGAGTATACGTGAGTAACAACAAATATAAACATAAAATAAGTTTAGAAAGCCAACACATAACCATGTACAATGTATACGACTATAAGACTATTTGTTACAAAATACATAATTATGTACGGCATGTAAACACTTAAACAAGTTAGACTGTTTTAACTATAGTGGTTTAGTTAAAATACTTTTGCTTGGAAATGACGAGTGTCATCTAGTGTAAAAGTTATACCGCTTTAAGGCAGAAGTGTAGATATCTGCACTTGCTCAATATAAAAAAAACACACAACGAAGTCCTATGAATCTGTTGCTACAGCATGTACTGCTTATTCTGACTGTGACGTCACTGATACGTCCGCCTTATATTGGTTTAATTCATACAGTGTGCCTGTGTGTGTGGTGGTGGTGGGGGGTAATGGCATGTGACTGAATGTGAAAAATGTTCCCAAAGGGATTCTTCGAATTCGTCAAAGTAAAAACGATAAAAAAAGAAAAGAGAAATATAACTGTCGCAAAATGAAGGAGGCCGGGCCCCTGTGGGCCCCTTAGATCCACCAATGATACCTGTAAAACTTTTGTTTTATAAATAGACAATATATAAGACTATTTTCATATAGATTTTGTTCAATAAACTATTAAAATGCACTTTTCTTTGTTAAATGTATCGATTATTGTCACACCAAATATCAGGTATTGCAGTGGTGTGTCATTATGCATATCGTGACTTGGCCTCGTGAAAGTCCAAAAGAAAGCTTCAGTGTTACGAATACGTTGTGCAACATAATTCTTGGACGTATATCACCATAATGGTTTTTGCAAAAGAAGGAATAAAAACCCAATAAATAGTTTGTGTCTGTGACAATTCACATTAAATAAACATGAAACATGATACATACATTTGGATTGTCTGTTTTGTAAACCACATCTTGATCTTACTATAACATTTCATCTCTTGTTGGTATATATCACCTTTCATGTAAATATGTAACATCCCACATATTTTTACATTACATTTTGTTAAATCTGTGCTTACTGTAAAGAGGTACCTTCCCCTAGATATCGACACTGGTAAAAGTTGTTTGTTTGTTTGTTTTAAATTTGCGAGTTTTAATGATTTATAGTTGACAATCTAAACGACAAAACCATGGCGCAGTCAAAATCGTATCTCTGCACAACGTTGCATGTGTTAGCAATTTTTATTTAAATTCCACCAGTACGAGGTTAATAATAATAATCAGGTACTAATTTATAACTGAAAAACTTCCTCCTGGCAGAAACTCAAGCAGTTATTATGTTTGGAATTCTTTGCTTATATTTACCTTTGTTTCACACTAGTATGGGACATCGTTGACATGCATTCATACATATAGAATAAAAGAATAGTCGTGGGTTTAATATACATGAGTATTGAATACATCAACACATATTTAATGCACCAATAACATATGTATACCTCATGTCTTGAGATTTTCATAAAGTTCCATTTTTGCATACGGCGTATCTTCTCGAATTCCCAGTCCCTCGTATGTGTTTGTCTGGTCATCAGAATTACCGAGTTCTGCAAAAAACACAGTTATATTCTTCATACGCTTATACATTTATACATATACATTTAACTTCTTTTATCCTGCAACCACCGTTCCTTTTGGCAGAATATAATTATGGATAAAGCAAAGTCATACCCTGCTACTAGTATAGCCTACATTACAAAATCACTCATTTGACCTATTGGTGATCGTACACTGTGTCTGAAATAACAGAAATAATGACGTCGAATATCTGCTTTATCTTGTTCATGCCGATTCTTACCTTCACAGATAAAGCAGATATCCAACGTCATTAACTAGTTATTCTCTATACATCGCAGAACATATATATGTAAAAATGTGTTTCAAAACGTAACTTGGGCATACGACCCACAACACTTCTTCTGTACACAATGGGACCAATAATAACATTTAAAAGGTAACACACCAGCTGGCAAATTAACATGTTTTTGTTTGTTTTTGTTTGTTTAACGACGCATTCAACACATTATAATTACGGTTATATCGGCGTCGGACATATGGTTATGTCGAGAAAAATCCCAGTGGTTAGCTGACGGGGATCGACCCTAGACCGACCGCGCATCAGGCGGGCACTGTACCACTGGGCTATGCTGCCCGCTGGCAAATTAACACGTCATTAAACAATATCCTTTGTGTAGTATCATATCAAAATAATTAATACATGTAGTGTGATAATATAACATGTTTATAAACACACAAATCAAATAGATTGTATATATTTAGTGTGTATGCATGTATTTGCGAGTGTATGTGTTATACGTGAATGTGCGAGAGCGTGTATATGCAGTTAAAGGATATATATAGGTCACGTGACATAAGCTCGACTCGACTCGAGTATTTCAGAGTAGAATTTCAATAAACATATTCGATAAATCATTTGTTGAAGTGCAGTAAATACAAATAACTTTTAGTTTTGCGATAACAATACGCAACTTGTATATTTATTTATGAATTAAGAGTTCAAAAACGTTTTTTTAATGTGACAGAATGTAGCTAGCGTCTTACAAATAATGACGTCATGTATTTTGCATGACGTCATACAGCAAAAGCTTGCTAGGTAGACAATACTCG
>JAECMU010298789.1:0-15804 GCA_016106625.1 Dracogyra subfuscus
ATCCGGCGAATAGGCACTATTCCCGGACAGTGGACTTATCCGCCCCTCATGCATACGGCAGTTGTAGTTGAAATGAAGTAGTCTCCCTTTAACACAGTAAATGCGCACTTCCGGTTTCGTCCATTTTTAATGAAAGTAAAATCGATATCTGCAATCGTTTTGAACGTGAAGAATATATATGATTTTATACTGATGTGACAAAACACGATACCCGTCTATAGTGTATAATATACTTAAAAAAACGAAATTGGTAGGTTATTAAGAATATATAAAATATAATATTGATGGTCTAATATATCGAATCTTTAACAATTTTTACAAAAAATGTGTTGGCTTGTTCAAGTTGTTGTCATTCAAAGTCATTGTCACTTGTCAGTTTTAAGGGACGCGATTACAACCAGTGGTGTTGCTTTATGATGAAAGAAATTATTTGGCAACAGTCCCTCTCATTAGGGGGCCTACCCAATAAGAAATATTTATTTAAAAAAAATGTTTGTCAATTATTGACCGATTGAGGGCATTACAGTGATTACTATTAGTATTAGCAATAAATTTAAGTTGAATAATTAGGTTTGATATCAATGTCTTTGGTCCATAAAACCTGATATTGACCTCAATGATGGTCAATCATTGTTTTATTTCATAAAAAAAACATTGTAAGAAATATGCTAATTCTTATAATTTCAGCAAAATGTGTTACTAATTCACACAACTGAATGCAGAAATAAATGGTTGAAAGATAATAGAGACAAAAATTAAATTGGAGACACTGGCCAACAAGAGTTTCAAAGTATTATTAATAACAATAAAATACATAATTTAATAAATATGAACATACATTTAAACTGAACAGTTACTGATTACCTCCAAATGCATTTTTATTTGTAACATGAACATGAAATCCATGGAGTGCCGAATCCGACTGCATTTTGATGTAATATGTACATTTCTAAATACACATGTACTACCGTCATGATCATGATCATGTAGATCTGCAAGATATTCTTTACACAATTTGACGATTACGGACCTTGTGTTTGTTGTATTGCAGACTTTAAACTTGGTATTCATGAATAAAGACATTATCTTTATTGTTGAAGGGCAGTAAAGCATTTTCTCACAAGTTTGTGGTTGTTTACATTAGAAGGGAACAGGATAAAACGGAACCATTTTTGTTGGCGAAAACGGAACCATTTTCTGTGGCGAAATCGGAACAGATTGTGGCTATAAGTATAACAGCACCGCACTGTATTGGCTAAAACGAAACCACACATAATAAGAAAGAGCGAGTAAAGTTTTTTTTTTTTATTTAACGCTGCCACTAGAGCACATTGAATTTTTTGTTTTATTATTATACCTGTATTTATTTTTAATCCCCATTAAAGTATATATGGAAATATTTCCAATGCACACACACACGTCGACCGGATACATAGCTGATAGTTTCTTGTGATGTTTACCTCATTGGTATTTAACAGTGAGACTGCTACAGGTTAAATCGTTCTACAGTTGTTTCGCAATATCAGTCCTATTGAATGACCATTAATAAACACAACATATTTGGAGGGATGGATGTAGCTTTTAAAATCATATTATTCAACATAAGGATAGGAATTAATACTTAACAAATCTGTTATTGCTGTAGACTTGATTGTCAAGCATTTAAGTTACTAGAATTATACCTGTATTGTTAATTGCTAATCCCCATCAGCGCTTCCACCTAGTCGAAGTGTCGCAGACAAAACATCAAAGCTTACAGTGTTCTCTGCACAGCCTTACTGGGCTTGCTGGGTTAAGTACACAACAATCGATTGCTTGTTTTGTAAATAAATAAACATCATTTTACCTTATTACATCTGACTTCCTTCATGAGATCTGTTAGTTGTTGCTGTGTTTAAAAAGGTAATAGAGTAAATTAGTGCCTTCAGTACAACTGTTTGGGACGTTGATGGTATGCCTTATATGCCTTAATTTTGGTTTTGATTTCGGTGCTGTTTTAGCCAAAGCAGGGTCCATTTTGTCCACATATTTTGGTGCCATTTTAGCCAACACAGTTTCAGTTTTGTCCAATTTGGTGCCGTTTTCGCCTGGAGTCGTTTTGGCTAGGTTCCGTTATAGCTATAACCCCATTAGAATTACCAGTTGACATTGCATTACATTGGATAACATTTTGTCTCATCTTTCTTTTCATTGGTTAAATCTCCTGGTGCAATATTTTTATCACTTTTGATCGGACTGCAGGACTTTTAGATTATGGTAGCCCGACTCCCATGGCTAGTGATAATACTGATATTCATTGTTCAGCTAGCAAATAACTACTACTGCCATGCCTGATGGCTAGTAAAACAAAAGGGTCAGATGTTGCAGTTAAGTCTATTTTGTAAATATGCATATATCCTGCCCCACCCCAGTCCTCCAATGCTAGTGTTTTTAAGCTCGATCTCCCTCTTTAGGCGACATATCTGATTAATACTATTATTTAGTAAAATTGTATTAACTTAAAGTAAGGGTAGTGAATTTTTAATCGTGGCTAGTAATGTCCGCTACATTCATTTTTGAGCTTGACCGTAAACCAAATGGCCACATTGGGAACCAGTCAAATAGTTCGCAAACATTTGCTGACTCAACTTGGGGCTGGTACTACATGTCGAAGGCTTTTGTCGGAAATTGTTGACACAATAAAAATAAATTTGATTTAAATTCTCAAATAAAATATAACTTTTATAGCATGTATCAAACAGTCAAATCGACACAGGTATGTGACTTAATAAAAACTGTTAAAATATTGGTTAAATAATGCAATGGTAAGGTTTTGAAGCCTAGATTGACGTGTTGCATTTTCCTAGACATTTTTTTGTTGGCTCCGTGTATGGCTGACCCTTCTTCTCTTGGTGGTATTTAGAGGCTTGAAAAGTCTGCTAATTAATTCACAGCCATATACAGTATGTCATTGTCAGTCAACAAATACAGCCACTAGTATATAAATAAATCTTACAGCATATTGGTCAGGTGGGATTTAGCTCAGTTGGTTGAGCGCTCACCTGAAATGCTTGCGTTGCTAGATCAAACCACTTCATTGTATCCACTCAACTTATTGGGTTTTTTTCTTGTTTCAACCAGTGCACCACAATTGGTCAATGCTATGGTATGTGCTTTTCTGTCTGTGGGAAAGTGTATATAAAAGAAAAATGTAGCGGGTTTCCTCTATTAACTAAATACAAATCAGAATTACCAAATGTTAGACATCCAGTAGCCAATGATTAATTAATCAAGTGCTCTAGTGGTAGTGTTAAACAAAACAAACTTTAACTTTACAGGATATTGGCAAATAGAACAAATAACAAACTCATCATTAAGATTTATTTATAATCCAGAGTTGAAAACATGTTAACAGTGAAAAATCCAGTGAGCATTATTTTTCACAGCATTTTTTTGGCAGGGGTTGGAAATGTACCAGTACCGATAAATGTTCACTTCACCTATTTTTATTTTAAAAAAAAATTCCCTTTCTTCTGGAAAGGGAGAAGTCACTTCTACGTTTTAAATTTAGATTAGGACGTGGTTTATAAATTATAATCATTTACATTGTCATGGAAACAATTTTACACAAATTATGATGTAGATTATATTTTATGAAATGTAAAGTGAGAGTATTTATGCAAAATATTTGGCAGGAAATGCCCAAAAACTTTGGCCTGTGTTGATCTTAACTGAAAAATCTGTTTATGACAGAGGTGGTATTTATATATATATATATTGTGAGCGTATTGCATTGTCACCGTTTTCGTTTTCTTTCAGACTGATTTTAATTGAGCATTATGTACAATGGTATTGGGCTGTCGACGGCCAGAGGAAGTGGCACAAATGGCTTTGTTATGCGAAATCTGTGTGCTGTCCGCAAGCATAAGGACAAGGTGGATTATAAATCGGAGGAACAGTTGAAGAAACTGGACCAGATGCTGGTCAAACAGCCAAATCTAGAAATAATGAACCATGACAGAAAGCGCAAAGTTGAACTGAAATGTATGGAAATGCAAGAACTTATGGAAGAGCAAGGGTAAGTGTTATTTTATCAGTGAAATAAGTGTACAGAAGTACTTAGAGTGTGCAATTAACTTATAAGTTTGTGAAGCACTATATAGTCTATAGAACATTGTAAAAGCATTTAAGATTTTAAAGTAACATATAATTTCAGCAAAATATAATTATAGTACTTACTAAAACAAAATATAAAAAAATCATTATGTACTGACTTATCTGTGGAAAAGTGCATCTAAAAGATTCTTTGCTGCTGGGTTTTTTCTGAAGACTGGATATCAAAATTACCTAAATGTGTTTGACACCAAATAGCCCTTGATTAATAATTTGGTGTTTGTTAGTGGTTTTCGGTGAACAGACATACTTTTCATCATCAAGGTACAGTGAGCCCACTGCGCAGTATATTATCATGTGTTGGTTGTCAAGTGGTGTGTGGTTGCACATTTTTAGTCCTCTACCAGTCCAACCGGAGGGGACCATAGGTTTCGTGTCTGGCCCACATATGATTGCTTTGACTTTGTTTCATAATACTTCAAAATATTGAGCTGAAATTTTTCGTATAACATTATCATGTACTGTTATTGATCAGCTTTGACTTTCTTGGAAATTTACTGTTTTTCACAAAGTTATGACCCTTAAACTTAAGAGATATGAAACTTTTGTTTTGTTGTCTCTTTTCTTGTAATGCCTCAATTTATTGTGCTAAAATTGTGTGTATAGCCTTACCATGTACAGTTAAATAGATCCATTCCAACCAGTGCACCACAACTGGTCAAAGTCCGTGGTATGTGCTTCCCTGTCTGTCGGAAAGTACATAAAAAATATCTCTTACTGCATTAAGGGTTTCCTCTGAGGACTATGAGTCAGAATTACAAATTGCTTGACATTTTTATAAACAATGATTAATTAATCAATGGGCTTTAGTGGTGTTGTTAAACAAAACTATTTTCATGGTTATTTACCAATTTTATGTGTGGAGTTATGGCCCTTGAACTTAGAAGATACGGAAATTAGTTTTTGGAATTTCAAGATATTGAGTGGAATTTGTGTGTATAACTTTACCATGGTCAGTTTGACTTTCGTGGCAATTTACCAATTGTTTTCAGAATTATGGCTCTAGCGTCTAGGAGATTTATGTGAAAATTTGTTGGGTCTGGTAGCAGACATGCATTGTTTTAGCAGTACTCTTAAAATGCTTTTTTAATCAGTATTCTTAGGATGAAATGCATCAACAACCCCGTTTCCAGCAGCACTGAGTGAGCAATGCTAATATTAATGAACTATTTGACAATTTTTAAGCCCCGTTAGAATTTATTTTCGGTTATTAACTTATTATATTCAATCTGCAAAAGGTATGCTACATTTTTGTGTCTCTTCTGTAGTGAATAGTATTCATAATTCATTCATAACAATTGTAAATAATTTAGAATGTATAAATTATGTTAATTAATAATAAATTCCTTTAAAAAAAAAATGTTTACAAATCTTTCACTGGTATGAACATAATGCCTATCTATATGAACATCTTGTGTTAGAAAAGGGTGTTGGTAAAAATGCGGACTTGACCAGAATGCTTGACAAACTGAAATTTTCTTTATAAAAATATTAACAGCCCTTGACTTTTGAAGAACAAAGACGAGTGAAACATTGCACACCTGAAAATGCTTAGGCTAAGGCATGTAAAAATCAAGCATTTATTAATTTAATAAATTCTCCTTCTTTTCATTGTTCCAAGTATTTATAAATAAAAGGTATAATGATGACTGGTTTGTATTAATTGAGTAAAATAACCACCTCAAATTTTGAGCCAGGACGTGACATTCAAGATGACATGTTAAACTTAGTAAAGATTAAAAATTTATTATATATCTCTATATAGAGAAATTGGCAAAACTGACTATATACAGCACATGTGACTAAAAGAAATTACTGTTAGTTTCAATATTTTTGCTCTTACCATCAAGAATCGGAAACTGAGAAACTGGATGTTCAGGAAGCATGTTCGAATATTTAACATGGATTTATGTAGGTACAAAAAACATTATTATCAATTAATTTTATGCTTTTATGTTTTGACCAAACAATGAATTATAGATAATCCACCAATTTATAGAACATTGTATTTGTACCAAATGTTCCATTTTGTGAATTCAAACTGGTGTACAAAAAAAATAAAAAATAAATAAATATTGTTTCAAAAAACTGTTCAAATACAATGTGCTGCTAAAATCTTAAGTTTATTTCTTGGCAGATACAGGTATCCAAACATGAATTGGAATATATAAAGGTTCCAACGTTTTTCTCCAGTGATAGGTGTAATTAATAAAGATATACATGTGTATGTGGAAGATAAAGTTTGAGTTGGAAGAATTCAAATCAATTGTGTCATTGAGATATTTGCTGTTGTCATCCATCAACAGTTTATATTAATATACATTATTGATAATTTGGCCTATCAGATAATGATGAACAGAAAGAAGAAACTGTCCAAAAACTATATTTCTGTACTGACTGGTGTTCATGTTTTTAATTCCAATTAAATCAGATGATCATAAAAATACCAACAAAAAGCAAAATATAATACATTAATTGTAAAATATATATGGTAAATTGCAACCAAGAATTCTACAGAATTAACTGTCTGGCCTACCATAAACTTATTCAGTGTCATTGATAGAGGTGAACATTCGTAGATAAAAGTATCAATGATGCTTTACTGATGCAGGACATGTAATTTGAGAAATATAGCTAGATTTGTACAATCAATGTTGAACTAAATGCAAAAGTTAATGTCACAGTCAATGAAAAACGTATACCTATTCTTCATCTTTTTAGTTTGTACATGTATTGTAATGTAAAGGTAAGACAAAAATCACCAGACTTAACAACATCAGGATAAACAATGTTGTTGACAGTATGGTCACTGGTTATAAAAGTATATGATATGAATATTGTATGAGAATGTTTTTTTTTTGCACAACGAGTTCAATTAATTATGATTTTATGCACTTATTTTTATGATAAAAACACTTAAAACAGGTAGACATGATTGATTTCATAAATTAACAGTGTTTCATTAGTAGTATTTGATATACATGTCATTTATTAGTTGTATAAGTGGACTGGACAAAAAGTCACGTCCTGGATCGTGCTGAAATTTTAAAAAGTAAATATTACATCATAAAGAATATTTTCTAGTAAATTGCATTTTGAAATAGACTGGATATTGTGTTGAACAGTGTATTTCAATAAGCAAACATTCTGTCAGGAGAGCAGAGTTTTGGAATTTACTGCAGTGTATAAAAAGTGATGTCCATTTTCGTCACGTCCTGACACATTTTACTTTTCACTTTATAAATTTTTTTTTTTTTTGACAAAAACAAAATTAGGCCTGACATGCTTACACTACTATATGTAATGAGTCTATAAATGATAAAACTACATTTCCATTTAAAAAGGATTGTTAGTGAAGGAGATCATAACTGTCAGAATTCACATCCTGGCTTAAATAATTACCATGGAATGGTCCGTTAACAGTTATAAACTAATCGAGACAATTTTACTGAGAAGCCACTATTTAATTCAATCCCATTTCTCTTTTTATCATAACTGTATGAACAGTATAAATGAGTTATCCTTATCAAATGTTGTGATCTATTACCTTACAAAAGTGGACTGTTTCTTAATTAAACAGGCAAAGACTTTTTATTGGATTGGTACGTCTTCGAAGAGGTCTATTAAACCTGTGTTTTCCGATTTATATAGCAAAGATAAGTACTAACCATATATTAAAATCTTGCATGGACATTACCGTTCTCGTCAACAAAATTTCTATTATTAAACGGATCTTTTTATCACTGTATCAGCTATATACAGTAAATAGTGGCAATCAGTATACAAAATTATTTTATGTGCGCTGTTTATTAAGTGTAACATGCATTACTTTTTACACATTATGTGCGCAGTATGAGCGTGATCACACATGTACACCGTAAATAGCAAGGTCTGTATTAAACAAAGTGTTCGTCAATTGTGCATAGTTAAGAAACATATTTTTTTCATGTAGTGGCCTTAAAAATGGAATATTGCAAATGCATGCACCTGAACATAGTTAGAAATGTTGCATTCTTTCGTGTTTACCAGAGGGTGCTTCACGTTTGTTTACTAGAATGGATTTAAGTCCACATGTTGATTTTTTTATGTTAAAACTTAAAGGCATAATTCTGTAAATCAACTCTACAGGTTAATAGTTGTACCCATAACTGGGCCTCTAGAGCTGAGCTAGGTTTGTACCCACTCCTGTTGTCTGTGGTAAAAAGAATGTTACATTTTTATTCCCATATGCAAACTACGGACAACATCATTTTACAACATGCTTTCTCTGAATGCACAAGCCTTGAAAAGAAAAATATTGGCTGGCTTCACAAATGAGTTGAATAAAAAAAACGAAGCACTGTCAATTATCCCATTCATCTTAGAAATATAATTAAAACTGAGTATCACAATATTTTAAAAGAAAACCTTATAGCTCCAGCCAAAAGAGATGGATCCAGTAATAAGATGCAAACGTACAACTTATGTAAACACAATATTCAACTAGAGCCATATTTATTACACTGTATACATCCAGAACACCGTAAATTACGTCTCAATGACCACAAATACAAAATAGAGACTGGGCGCCATACAAAATCCTTCACTCCAGTGGAAGAACGTTTATGTGACCACTGCAGTGTAATTGAAGATGAATACCATCATATCACAATATGTAAGAAATATAATAGTCAACGTGTCAAATTATATGCATATCTAACTTTCCATAATTACCTATTTACAAATATTGAGTATGCAAGAAAAATTTATATATATTATGCAAAACCAAAATCCAGCCTGTGCTGGTGCGGTATGCAAATTTGTTCACAATTATACATGTATTACCCATAATTAGTCCTTATTTAGTCATTTTGTTTGTTTCTTGTTTATGCACATGTATGTTTTGCATCCAGTTCCATATATGGAATGTTTATATGCAATAAAGTTTATATCTTTATCTTTTATCTTATTGTCACAGACCACTGACCTATTTAATGGTCTATCAAAGTATTACCAGAACAAAAATGTACTTTATTCAGCCATCTTCATAACCACCATACACCATTTATTAATGATATTAATTTTTGTAAAAATAATTGAATTATGGCAATGGTCTATAATTTAAAAATAAAATTATCAAGAGGGTTGACATGGATTTCATTCCATCATGGTTCATTTTAAGTTGATGAGATAGCTAGATTTGGTTTCCAACAATTAATGTCATTTTTATTTATTATCCATTTTTAAAGAAATAAGCTCCTTAAATTCATGGCAGTATGCCTTTAAAGCGGCATTCCCTGGAATATTTTTATTATTTAATCATGTAGAACAGAAAATCCCATTACATTTGGTGCATATATGGTGCCATACTCATCATTGGTTTTACTACGCTGGCTTATCCAGGTAAAAAACATAGCCATTATTTTGAAAGTGGGACACTTTTGACGGGCTCCTACTCCTAGTCCTACCCATCGCAGTTTTCATTGGCTTATCACAAGTGTGAAATTCCCCAACAAGATTTCACAATTTTTGAACAAATTTAACTGTCTTGATTGAGGGGTTGACTCGTAACTCCAAAACATATTTATATTCATAGTCTTTCCAGGGGTCAGTGGGTGGGGGATTTGCCTTGAAATTTTGACAGTGGCCAGCTGTTGGCATACGCATTACATTGTTAGGCCGTGTCACTAATTACTAATTCTTGGGGTAGAGGAAAAGAGTGCTGTCTTCGATTTATATTAAAAAAAAAGTAAGACTATATGTTATTTTTATTCATTACTTAGACCTAAAAAGGTTAGGTTTTTTTTAAATGCGTGGTCAGTGTAGGATCGATTCGCATCGGTAGGTATATAAAAGTCCATGGTATGTGATATCCTGTCTATGGGATGGTACATATAAATGATTCCTTGCAAAAAAAAAACCCAACAACAACCAATGTAGTGGGTTTCCAAGGCGCTTGTGCAGGGATTTCAGGATTATAGACTGTGTTGAGTGAAGTTTACATGGGGCCATTATTCCCCCAGAAAATACATTTAAAATTTTTAAAGTTTGGGCAAGTAAGGGTTTCGACCTTCAATACACCCCCCCCCCCCTCCACACATGCACCCAATTCCTCTAAGATTATATGTAAAAATTACCAAATGTTAGACATCTAACAGCAAATGGAAGGAAGGATAGGATATGTTTTATTTAACGACCCACTCAACACATTTTATTTTTATAATATTAACATGACATTTTGTGTGTATCTTTGTCAAGTACTGTTACAGATCAAGTTTAAATTTCGTGGCAATTTACCTATTTTTGATGGAGTTAGTAGATGTAAAAAAAACACCCAAAAACAGTTCATGAATATAAAACTATAGTTTAATGTTTCCTGTTGGTCATTTTATGGGTATATACTATTATACACTCACAGATCTATGTATTAATGAGTTATACCAATGTGTGGCATTTATTAATACATAACAAGTCCCTGTTTTCAGTTTCTTGCCGACTCCCACTATCTTAAGTTTTGATGTACACTTTCATCAATCACAATTTGTGTTGTACTAAAAGCAGAAGTAAAATTGATTAACATCATAATGTTTTATGGATTTTCAGGGAAAAGATTCTAGTATAGTAATAGCTATTTAAAATACAAATGCTGAGGCAAAAGTGTGTTTTAGCTGAAGTTATTTCTTCTTGTGAGTACATTGTTTTTGCTAAGTCAATTGTCTGACTTGCATGGATTGTTTGTATATACATTCACTGTGATGTTTATTTTTAACACTACAACCACTAGCAGCAGACAAGATGTGTGGGACAGTCTTAATGAAAACATCGAAAAGCTTGCCGTCGATTCTGTTCCCTAGCGGTTTCTTTTGTTCACTACTTGTGATCGTTTGGTGTGTTAACGAGTTTATGGATTTCTTATAATCAGCTGTAATGAAGCAAGAAATGTTGGATGAAGACGGCAGCAGTGTTTTTTATCACGAGGAAACGTCGAGCGACGCAGCAGCAGCGGCCCTGGTTCAATCACCACTCATTGTGATGCCTTATTGCCTGTTGTTGGCTAATTCCAATCTGTAATTAACTCCCGTTTTTGGAAACATGATGCCAGTCATAAGATGATTGTCTTTTTCACAATGATCACATTTTGCCGCTGCCATCCATCCATATTCAATCAGTGCAGGGCCCAGGCTCAAACTTTATTACAAGAACAGCACACACCTCACATTTCATTGTACACCTCAACCAACATTGTGAATCAATACAAATACAATCTGTTTGGAAGCAGATGTGATATTAACACCATTGCCGAACATCAGCCCAGTGTGTGAGAGATCCGAGAGCAGTCTTGGCAGGCTTCTGGATCTGTTTTCTCTCATCCAGTCTTCACCCAGCTGCACTGATAGCTTTTGTATGTTGGATGTTATCATCAAAACACATGTTACAAAACAAAACACGCATCAGTGTACATACTGGTACTTGTTCATTAATTAATGAATACTTTTTTTTTTTTTTTTTTTTGTTTAACGACGCACTCAACACATTGTAATTACGGTTATATCGGCGTCGGACATATGGTTATGTCGAGAGAAAAAACCCAGTGGTCAGCTGACGGGGATCGATCCTAGACCGACCGCGCATCAGGCGGGCACTCTACCACTGGGCTATGCTGCCCGCTAAATTAATTAATGAATACAGTCTGCAAGCTAACACAATTTGTGTTTTGTTTAAATGTTGGATCTGTACATTAATTTTGTACATATTCACAGGCTTTCTGCCATGCAGAAAATAATTTTAAGGTATATACATGTAATAAAAGCAAAACAAACAATAAAATATAAAAATTACTAAGTTGATAGTTGTTAAGGTTTTGAAATATTTTGAAATGGTCACTATATTTTTATGTGCTTTGACAAATTTTAAACATACTACTGTCATCCATCTAAAAATTATACAAATATATGTTAATTTCCAAGATTTTTCTAGTATGTAATGTTACCCTCCATACTCCCTGGCAGAAACCCTGATACAGCCATTAAAATATTTCCTTTCTTTTTAAATTTTTAGTTTAATTTTTTTATAAGTAGCATGTCACTCTTGCCAAACAACTGCACCCGTTCTGTTACATAATGACAATTAACACACAATGAGTATTATTTATAGCTTCCACAAAACACTTCCTCAAATAATCAACTTTTCCACAATTATATCAGGCCTCTGCATTGCAATCTATTTGATTGTATACATATATGTGACCATTTTGTTCATTTGGTGACTGAAGCATTTCAAACAGTCGCCTCCTCCTGGCGCCCGAATCAAAGTTCATATTTAAACAGACCAGCAATAGTCACGCAAAATGGTCACTGTATGCCACTTAACTTCACCATGTTAAGAGCATCGATTTCGTGGGGATAAATATCATTACATCATCAATAATATGATCACTGCAAAAAACAGACTGCAACCATGTTTTCGCCAAACGATCAAAGTAAAATTTCATCATGTATAATATCAGAGTAAAATATATGTAAATAGTTTATTGGTATGACACACCTTATTTAAAAGGAAAGTAAAAGTTTGTAACAAAGCATTACAATGATATCAACAACTTAAAAAAAAAAAAATGATTTTGTGATTAACATAAACCTATTTTTATCCAGCACACAAACACGTCAGCATAAATTAGAAAACCAGTTAACTAACAGCGAATTCCGAATATATACAAAGATTCCCGAATGTATTACTTGTGATGATATGACTATGAGGTATCTTTTTCCCCGCTTGTCCATGGAAAATACTTACTGTAGTACAACCTTTTTAAAAAATCTTATTTATTACAAATAAAATGTGTCATTAATGCATGAAATAAAAACAGAGGAAAATAATTTTCACAAATTTATAACAGCATACATCAGTGGATTTAAATACTGTTTTGTGTTTCATATATAGGACTGCCGCTCTCAGTCCTTGCCTTTTGAAAAACAAAGGCGATGGAAAAATTGCAAACCTGAAAATGTGCGATCACACATGCTCACCTTGAAAAGCATGGTCTGCACTTTGCAGTGTTGCATTCTAATAAAGTTGTTTTAATCAAAACTATTACTTGTAAGCAAGGTGTTATGGTGGAGACATAGAATTTACTTTCTTGAATAATACTCAACAGACAATTACAGATACTAAATTCAACCATTACATATATAATTTTAAATTGCACAATTGTGTCTGTGATACACTTCATACTTTTCAAGGTTCTTTCATATTTGCACCAATGGTTTACACACTCTCACATAGATACACGCAAACACACACACAGATACAGTTATACATACACTATACATTCATACATACATATTTTTGTATGTACATGTATATACACACAAACTAGCTGTATGTAAACATGGCTCCTAATTTGGACAGAACAGTTAACGTAGAGTGCTGTATATCTTGACAAGTATTTGTTGTCATGCACAGTTTGAAGGGTCTCAGACACTATCTTAAGACAGTAACCAGTTATTTCTTTTATCCTGCAATCCTACAGGAATAGTCGAATATTATTCCATTTTTGTGTATGCGAATCGAGTATCGTCAACCTAACAAGGTTTTTGCCGTATGACATACATATATACATGTATATGACATAATTCTTTGAAAGACGAGGCTAGCTACATTCTGTCACATTCAAAAAACCTTTCTAAACAATAATTCATAAATAAATATACAAATTTTAGATTGTTGTCACAAAACTAAAATGTATTTCCATTTACTGTACTAAAACAAATGATTTAAAGAGTATGTTTACCGAAAATCTAGTTTGAAATACTCGAGTCGAGTCGGGCTTATGTCACGTGACCTATATTTTTGGTCACTGACCAAAAATATAGAAATTTATCTAGTCATCATATCTTGACAAGGAATACAGTGATTGCAGGATAAAAAGTATTCTGTGATGGGTATGATCAACTAATGATGTAACCAAAACTTAACTCTGTGGACATATTAACTACATAAAAGACTTTTGTATTAATTCTCCATTTAAATTTTAATGCAAACATTAAATCTTCTAATTATTTTCCTGTAAGTGCTTTTACTACAGGTATACAGTGTTATGTATATATGTGGTTTTTGTTTTCTTCTTTTTCCCATTAGATGCATATATCGTACTTGTATTCAGAAATGCAGTTAAACTCCACTAATGTGACGCTCTCTAAACTGAGTCTAAGACATACTGTAATTGATTTTAAAGGGACATTCCTGAGTTTGCTGCATTGTTAGATTTTTCTGACTACTAAAATATTTCTACGATTAAACTTACAAATTAAAAATATTTTCTTTTTTAAAACATCAGTTGTCATCTGGTTGTCTTAATATTTATAAGACACCCAAACTGGATTTTGTCTTCAAATAATTTGTACGTATGAAAAAAGAATATTTTAGGAAATAAAATGAAATTTAACCTAGACTTACAAATATTAGAATGATCAGAAACATGTTTCATATACTCATATACAGACACTAATATTTTATGCAGAAAAATATATTTGATATATAATTACAATAGTTAAAAAGTCTCTGTTTTCAAAACATATTAGAACAATTATTAACTAAGTAGTTTAAAAGTTATTTAATTACATTGTTTTTAAACGTGCATTGACATGTACATCTGCAGTGTATCATGGCTGCAACTATAATGAATATAACTGAATAAGTTCTATGTGGTAGGCAAGATATTTAATTCCACAGATTACTTTTAGTGTTCATGTTATCTTCCAGAAATTAATTTGAGCATAGTTAATAAAAATAAAAGATACCCTGAGTGCCCCGACTAGGTTGAAAAAGCAATTCTGTTAATATTACCTACATTTGTATCTAATTATTTTTTAAATGTATTCATTAAGTTCCAAAATTTTAGGCTTCGTAATTTTACCCTATGTACCCTTTGTTATCAGCGTTCATGTATTTTTACATGGGATTTTGCTTTTCACTACACTTATGTACGTATGGAACTAAATGGAACATTGCATAATTTAATCTAGTTTGCCTGATGTGGTGTTGCTTTTGGTTTCAGTACTCTGATGAATTTCTTCTTTTTATCACGTTTCAGCTATACGGCTGAAGATATTGAAATCAAAGTTTCTGTATTCCGCAAGATGTTGATGGATAAAGAAGGCGTTTCTGAAGCAGGGGTTGACAAAGATGAAATGGGCAGACCAATGTAAGTTTTTACTAAGTATAGTTTTAGTAGGACTTAATGTAATCATCAGCCAGTCGATTGAGTTCATCTCCAGAGAGTGAAGAAATAGTTCTGCACAACAAGTCTTGTTGTCATTGTGCCTGTGCCGTTTGGACAGAGTCCATTGTGTAAGAAAATTTTAATTTGTATATAACATGTAATTGATAATTTTGTGGCCCCAATAATAAACAAATGTATCAGTCCATTATTGGGGGTGGGATGTTGTGTTATTTACCCAACATTTCTTAATTTGCTTACATGCATGAATTGATTAGCTCAGTTGTAGCAGACCTATATTTATATACATGTATAAGACTAATTTGGGGTTCACACAGATTTGATTAGTGCTTGAATTACGAATGATCCGAATCTTACTCATAAGTCATAGGCAGTGATAGAAATAAGCAAAAAATTTCACTTGTCCACAGGACAAGTCTGGTGTAATTTTCACT
>JAECMU010298802.1:0-14678 GCA_016106625.1 Dracogyra subfuscus
ACCATTTTGACCGGAAATCTTTTTTCTTTAATTTTATTTCCGTTTCAGGTAGTGGCCTGTGAAAAACGGCGGGAAATATGAATTGGGAAATGCACTGTATACAGTGTACAGTATGTCAACTGGCGTGACGTCGGGCGAGATATCTCGCCTGCAGTACTCAGAAGGTTAAATACACATCAAGTCATCCCTGTTAAATACATACCAAGTCATCCCTGTTAAATACACACCAAGTCATCCCTGTTAAATACATACCAAGTCATCCCTGTTAAATACACACCAAGTCATCCCTGTTAAATACATACCTAAAGGATCGAAAGCTTGAGCTGCACTAGCAGCTCCTGATTTTGATGGTGACCCCTCTGCACTACGTGAACTCAGTAGATCAAATGCATCATCAATATTGTTTGTTCCGTTGGTGGCCGGCAGTGATGGTGATGAAACCGTATCCACGCTATTAGAGTTGTTCTGTGAGGTCGGGGGTGACGTGCCCCACTGTGGGGAGCTCCAAGGATTGGCTGTTTGTAAAGCTGAATTTAACAAATACATAGTGATATAGTGATTAATGTAATAAGGCCATTTGTAAAGCTGAATTTAACAAATATATAGTGATATAGTGATTAAAGTAATAAGGCCATTTGTAAAGCTGAATTTAACAAATATATAGTGATATAGCGATTAAAGTAATAAGGCCATTTGTAAAGCTGAATTTAACAAATATATAGTGATATAGCGATTAAAGTAATAAGGCCATTTGTAAAGCTGAATTTAACAAATACATAGTGATATAGCGATTAAAGTAATAAGGCTGTTTGTACACATGCCAAACATCTGGTAATTATGACAGTCATCCAAGGAAACACGCTACATTATTCCATTAGTAGTAAGCAATCTTTTATATGCACTTCCCGGACAGGACAGCAAGACCTTCAATATACCAGTAATTGAGGACTACTTGGTACAGGAAAAAAACAATCAGACAATGACGGGAGGGATTTGATCCTTTGACTGAATCACATCTAACAACTGTATCTGTTCTAAATGATTAAATAATAAAATTGTACTCCAATCTGTAGGTTTAATTGTGACCAGATCATACACGTACCTGGTTGAGAACCTGTCCTGGAAGAACTGCTTGCGGACTGGACAGACCAGGGGTCTGTACTCTGAACCGGCGGGACCGGAGGCACCCAGACATCCTGTTGTTGTTGTTGTTGCTGTTGTGGAGAGTGTGACAGTCGTGGCATTGCTCCAGCTGCAAGAGGGGCACCCCAGGGGTCAGTAGGGGCTGAGTTTTGTAGTGGCATACCCCAGGGGTCGGTCGTATCCCTTGCCCCTGTGTGGCTGCCATGTCCATGTTTTGCATTCCTTTGAGGATGTTCGGGTGGCTGAAAATATAGATAATAGAAAAGAAACATTTAACACCACCCCATTAGTTTAATAAATGACTATTAAGCTAAAAATATTGGTATTTGCCATAACCATGGCATAATGTTAACAGTAGGAGGCAGTGATTTATATTTTTTAATTGGGGTTTTTTTTAGGGACTAAAGTATTGACATGGGCTTGATGTCACTCATACCTAGAACTGTGACGTACATTACTATAAACCACTGTACTATATCACTGTTTCAAATTATTTCAATCACTCACTCAGTAGACATCTATAAGATGAGTATTATTATTATTATTATTATTATCGAAATACTGCAAATGATAATGATAAGCAGAAGAGTGTAACATAAAATTAGCTCCCACGTCAAAGGCAAACACATGAGAACAGGTATGTGTAAACATTTCTTCACATATGAAAGTGATTTCAATCAAGATCTCTACACATGTTAACCAATAGGCAAGCAGTTGCAATATACAATTAACTTTAAATATCATACCTTCGGTTGTGTTTGTGTCATTTTTATTTTCAATATTAACTAGTTAACCATACAACAGGAGTTTGTAAAAACTTTGAATTAATTCTAAAAGTATACAGCTTGCATAATCTTTTTTAACATAATTGTCACTGAGTATCATAATATAATCTTTCTTTTTATTACCTAAAGGATTCATAAAATCTATACATGTGAATACTTCTTACAAATATTAATTTGCCTCACATGCTAAACTAAACTTGGATCTAATGTTATGTCATTAACCTGGTGACTACCACAGGCGAGACATCTCACCAGAATTAACACAAGCCCACACACTGAATATCTCATGCAGTGCATTTAATATTCATATTTCCCACTGCAAATAATAATAACAACCATAAAGAGCTTAGATTGGGATTAAAATCACCACTTACACTTTTGTTTTTCTGTAGAAGATATCTGAGAAGTTTTAGTTGAAAAAGAGCAGGTTTTTTTTAAAAACAATGGTGAAATGTTGCAGTTATTTTGAGGTCTTGATAACTGATTGTAACAGTTAATATTATATTACAATTTACCATTTTACCAACAACGAAAATCACAATATATTGGGATATGAATCATGTTTCAAAAAAACATAACAAAATGTGGTCAGTAAAATAGTTATTGAGAATAATGGCTGGAACAATTTTACCACCTTTTAGGGCAGTTATTTTAAACAACATTAACTGCTTTAAAATATCATAGAAATAAGAAAACCCCAAGAAAACAATACTTACCATTTAACATTATTGAACATTATTTTATGTATTTGTAAACTTTTAAAGTGAAAATAACACAAATAAAAGATGTAAATTTGTACTACTCATTGTGGTTTTTGTCAAAAATCAACCCAGTAGTCAAAAGGTTAACAAGAAATGAACGTCATGCTTTTACGTAGCAGGTCTGAACAGACATTTTACTGTTAAAACAAAAGTTAATTCCAGAACATTTCCATGCGCACATGTGTACTTCTAGCCAAACATGAATCACACAAACGTTAAAGGTATTTCATGCTATCATGTCATCTTCAAGCATTAAATGTTCATGAAAAATAAGGAAGTGGAGAAATGGAATATTCTCTTGATGTGAAGAAATTAGAACCTATAGTCGGTCCCCACAGGGATCATTTTTTCTCATAAGGGCTACTAGATTATGGTAGCCCCACTCCCATGGCTAGTGATATTTAATGTTGGGCTAGTATTAAATAACTAATATTGCCATGTCGGATGGCCAGTGAAAGAAAAAGAAGTCAAATGATGCAGTTAAGTCTATTTTGTAAATATGAACATCCTGCCCAAACCCCAAACGCCCAATGTTAGTGTTTTTAAGCTCTACCTACCTCTTTAGGTGACATACATGTATCTGATTATTACTATTATTTAGTAAAATTGTATTAAAGTGAAGTAGGGCTAGTGAATTAAATCATTGATCCAATGACTAGTGGATTTTATAAAAATTCTAGAAGCCCTGTTCATACTATCAACTTTACTACACCATGCCTTTGGATTTCAAGGTAATGACTATTTCTGGTACCGTGTCAGTAGCGTGTCAGTAAAGTAACAGAACCGAAATTTTGTTTCCCACGATTATAACATCAAGTACGACTATTCAACGAAAATAATATATATATATATAATTTTTCTTTTTACTTATGTTTCTAATATTATACTACTGAAGAATGTGTTTAACACAATCACAAAACCCAAACTTCTCAGTGTTCCAGTTCAGGTAAACCCGAATCAGAGTCCAAACATGCGCTCAATCAAACATGTTACACATCTGTACTAAAATTACTGGCACTGATTATTTGTAGTGTCTTAAATATGCATGTAGAGGTAAAAAAAAATAACATTTGATTTGAAATGCAATTTTCTATAAAATATTTAACCTTCTTATTACTACCACTGAAGTCGAAAACATCAACATCACGCCATGTTCTTGAGTACTAAAGGTAGCAATCGAAGAGTCCCAACTATTTCCTGTTGTTTCATTATAGGAGGAAATGAGTATGACAAACTATTAATTTTATTTAGTTGTCAAAATGACAACAGCATGTGTACAATCAGCTTTATATTAAGTTTGAAAACCAGGGCGCAATACTGCGAGTGAAATACTCGCCGATGTGAGTGAAATTCTGTTATGGCGATTTAAATTTGCAAAACACTAGCCTTTTGGTGAGTAGATTATTTTTTTAAGAATGAAGCTGTCACTGGTACATTTACTTCACTAATCAGTCAGACGACACATATACTGATGATCGAAACTGTAAAAATACACTTCCGCATTTTGCCCTGTTTGCAGATATCACTCTCGGAGCTCTCCGGTAGACTTGGCGATCGAGGTGTTCGGAAAGTCTCGTGACACATCGAGGTTTTCCGATTGTAAATGAGTTTTCACAAAGCCTTGGACCAATTGCTTCGCAGCCAATTTGTTTGCACCTAAAGTTAAGCTAAATGTTACATGGCGGGAATATGCTAAATAAAAAAAAAAATTATATACGTTCGAGAATGTTGTTGGTAACGATAGCATATCGTCAACAAAAATAAATAAATAAAATATGCCAGTTTCGGTAACTGTAGCCGTCGGTATACTTGTCGGAATCGCGTAACCCAATTAAAAACGGTTTACAAAGTAAAAAAAAAAAATTAATGATTTGCTTCTGAACTCTTGGAAACATTTTTTTTTTTTTGGTGTTATGTTGACTGGAAACAAGAAACCTGCAACTATAACTGCATATTTCCAGAGAAATTCCATTACGCCTATAAGTAAACGTGTTTTAGACGATGAATCTGGTGGTGAGACAGACGCGGGGAAAACAAACACACCCAACAACAACCACACAATGAAGTTCAACCAGAGCGTTTTATTTAGATTTTAAATTTCAAAGATACGATAAAAATAGGAATCACATATATTGCGAATACTGTCGTAAAGCGGGTACCAGTGCATCTTGAACATACCCTTGAGAAACATAAACAACATAGGATGACGTTGGTGTTTAAAGTTCTTTAATTATGTTATTATAATTATCCATACTAATACACATACTTCATATGTTGCCTGGCGAGTAACAATCTCTCGATGGCTAGCATTTCTTTTCATGCACTAGCCAGTTGGCGAATAAATATAAAGGGCTGCTTTGCGCCCTGAAAACATGTCTCTTTGCACTGATAAATAATAATTTAAATCAATGGTATTAAAAAAGGATTCTTATGACTTGTTTTCATGGAGTCTAAAAACAGTTTCTGATTAGTTCCCATAATCACAAGGCACGGAACCAAAAGAGTGTTTTCTATGAAATTTAAATCCTAAAGTCTGTTACAAGTTACATGTATTTATTTCTCAGCAGATTATTTGGTAACTTAATCGAAAAGAGTAATTTTGTGTTATTTCCAAAACACTTTTACTTTTCTACTTACGTAAAACCAAACTAAAATTATTTACAAAAACCACATTTGTAGTGGGTAGGATAGACTATACATGTACATCTGACCATCACTTTTCAGGGTCTTACAAAAAATGTCATTCATGTTGCCAAATACTTCACTATTACCTTCATTAAAAAACAAACACTTTTTAACAAAGGATTACTTTCTCCTTTCTCTTAAAAAAAAAAAAAAATAATTATAAAATATATAGGGTAGCTTCTTTTCTGCAGCGGAAAAGCTTGTTTACAATTAAAAAGGTGGGTGGGGACTGGAGTGATGGGGTGGTTGATTCTGTGGTGTGAGTTATACAATGAAGCTACAGTCATGACATTCTTTAAAAATATGGTTTCTACACTGCTTACACAAACCTTTAGAATAACACTTTCAGGCTACAGAGAAATCACAATTTTTCACTATAGCTATCAAACATTCAGTTAATGTTCAAACGTTAGGCTTCAGTTAAAATACCAAACAATGTTACTGTATTTTGACAGATACCACCTGGGTTTGACATATAACCCAAATGTCTGGAGTCAGCTATTGGTTACCTAAATATGAAATGGGTTACCTAAATTTGTTTTGGCATAACCCATAAATGATTTACGCCAATTTTCAATTCTTATAGGCCTGTATTAATGGCAAACTCATGATTATCCAAGTGGGTTGCTACGCACATTGTCAATGATTTGGCAGTATCATACAAGTTTTAAACAATTTTACCTTATTTTTAAAGGTTACATTGGAGTCATTTGCATTGTGTGCACATTGAACATTTGCGTTTTAAGTAGCTCTTCTCTAGCTAGCATTTTTAATCCATCAATGTTTGACAGGATATATTTTGCTTTACTAGCAGCTCATCGACATTATCAAAACAGTATTTAAATTTTTTTTTTTTAAATTTACTTTTAAGCTTTGGTGATTAGTATATACAGCAGTGACTTGATAATCCAACTGTAGATTCCAACATCAGAAGTTACAGAATACAAAAATTCTGATGTAGTTAATATATAATGATAATAAACATGCTACCATGTAATACCAAGTTAATATTTTGGAAACCACAAACAACATTCAATCATTGGGTTTAGAGAAATATTAAAAAGCAAAAATCTTATTAAGTCCAATAAACATTAAACCTGTTCACATTTGATTTCATATCCAAAAACTATTTCAGTAAACACTATTGTTAAAAACAAAAGAAAGAAAGAAATGTTTTATTTAATGACACACTCAACACATTTTATTTACGGTTATATGGCCTCAGCGCTTTTGATTTAGGACCACATAGATTTTGAGAGGAAACCTGCTGTCCCCACTTCATGGGCTACTCTTTCCGATTAGCAGCAAGGTATCTTTTACAAATGTATTTCCACTTCCCATAGACAGGATAGCACAAACCATGGCTTTTGTTGAACCAGTTATCGATCACTGGTTGGTGCAAGTGGTTTACACCTACCCATTGAGCCTTGCGGAGCACTCACTCTGGGTTTGGAGTCGGTACCTGGATTAAAAATCCCATGCCTCAACTGGGATCCAAACCCAGTGCCTACTAGCCTGTTGACCGATGGCCCAACCACAACACCACCAAGGCCGGTTGTTAAAAACAGTCTTCAAACCTATTACAACCTAGTCCAGTTAGAAAGGATTGACAACACCTCGTTATATTAATAATTAATAATCTATATGGATATTTCAACACAGTCTAGAGTGAGAAGAAGCCTTATGTCACTACATAGATTAATCCCAATGAACAGCAAACATTCTTTTAAATACTCTTTTCCCCCATGGACAGGACAGCCAGATTCTTTTATTTACCAGTTGTGGTGTCAACAGCTCTCCTGATGGCAATTGAATCTACAACCAACTGCACTTCAGACAAAAACACTTCTCTACTGCGCTTTAAGAAATCTTGTTACAGATATCTTAAAGTATATTAAAATTACAATTATTACATTTAAAAAATGTACATATGAAAGTGTCTGATAAAACGATTTTATAAGGGTGATGATTTAAGACTATTAACTGAAAGTGACATTTGTTGGATTATCAGGTGAAGGCTGAGGTGAACAGAACAGAGAGGAGAGGCTGAAGCTACTTGAGGGAAGCTGGCACACGAACGTAGCTTTGAGTCACTCGTAACGAGACACAGGCCGCACACACTCGCAAGCAAAAAAAAACATGCCTGTCATTCAGTCTTACTCTTAATTTCCTTCTGTCCTATTAAAAAAAAAGTAATAAAATATAATATTACTTCTAGCAAACTGGTTAACAGTCGGTTATAAGGTAGGAATTTAAATGCATCTTCTTCTCATTTCCTTTACTTTAAATACACATCAATTTTCTTCTATTTTAAAGGACACCATCAGAAATAAAACTTTAACTACCATATGTATCATGTATATATGTATACATGTATGTATGTATGTATGTATGTATGTATGTATGTATGTATGTATGTACATGTATGTATGTTTGTATGTATATGCCAGTATATGTATGTATAAGTGTGTATGTGGGTACATGTGTATATGTATGTATATATATGAAATATGTTAAACTTTTACTATTATTATACATGTGTAAGACAATGACCCAAGGCACCCCAACCTTGACATTGCCAGTGATCTGGGGTAATAAAGTTTATAAAAAAAATAAAATAAAAAATAAACCACATGGACATTAAAAAATAATAACAAATGTTATCTACCGGACATAATTGTAGTATCCTAAAAAAATTAGGTTTAAAAAGCTACATTATGGTGCCAGTATAACAAAAACAAATTCTGCTTTTGTTACTATTTGAATAATTTATTTTTAAAAATAAGCAAATTTTACCCATATTAAAATACATTTCAGATTGTGTGGTCTTGACTAGATCACAATCTCAATATCAATCTTGCAATCTATGAAGTTACAATCATGAAATCTATTTTATTATCTGAAGAGAAATTTCTAAAACTAATTACTGTATTAACACTCATATAAAACTCGCTAACCTTACATGTAGCTTCTGAGGCACACAACATCTTTATTTTAAAATGAATTACAAGCTGCATTACTAACACCAGCACCATGCTGGATTTGTCAAACATTTGATAATCACGGACTAATCTAACAAACATTGTGTAATCACAGACTAACATCCTAAACATTGTATAATCACAGACTAACATCCTAAACATTGTATAATCACAGACTAACATCCTAAACAGTGTATAATCACAGACTAATCTCCTAAATATTGTATAATCACAGACTAACATCCTAAATCTTGTATAATCAAAGACTAACATACTAAACATTTTATAATCACACACTAACATCCTAAATCTTGTATAATCACAGACTAACCTCCTAAACATTATATAATCACAGACTAACCTCTTAAACATTGTATGATCATAGACTAACCTCCTAAATCTTGTATAATCACAGACTAACCTCTTAAACATTATATTGTCACAGACTAACCTCACAAACATTATATAATCACAGACTAACCTCCTAAACATTGTATAATCACATACTAACCTCCTAAATCTTATATAATCACATACTAACCTCCTTTTTATTTATTTTTTTGATTTGTTTAACGACGCACTCAACACATTACAATTACGGTTATATCGGCATCGGACATATGGTTATGTCGAGAAAAAACCCCAGTGGTTAGCTGACGGGGATCGATCCTAGACCGACCGTGCATCAGGCGGGCACTGTACCACTGGGCTATGCTGCCCGCTACTAACCTCCTAAACATTTTATAATCACACACTAACATCCTAAATCTTGTATAATCACAGACTAACCTCCTAAACATTGTATGATCACAGACCAACCTCCTAAACATTTTATAATCACAGACTAACCTCTTAAACATTGTATGAACACAGACTAACCTCATAAACATTGTATAATCACATACTAACCTCCTAAACATTGTATTATCACAAACTAACCTCCTAAATCTTGTATAATCACATACTAACCTCCTAAACATTTTATAATCACACACTAACATCCTAAATCTTGTATAATCACAGACTAACCTCCTAAACATTTTATAATCACATACTAACCTCCTAAACATTGTATTATCACAGACTAACCTCCTAAATCTTGTATAATCACATACTAACCTCCTAAACATTTTATAATCACACACTAACATCCTAAATCTTGTATAATCACAGACTAACCTCCTAAACATTTTATAATCACAGACTAACCTCTTAAACATTGTATGATCAGACTAACGTCTTAAACATTGTATGATCACAGACTAACCTCCTAAACATTGCATAATCACAGACTAACCTCCTAAACATTGTATTATCACATACTAACCTCCTAAACATTGTATAATCAGACTAACTTCCCAAGCATTGTATTATCACAGACTAACCTCCCAAACATTATATAATCAGACTAACCTCACGAACATTGTATAATCACAGATTAACCTCACAAACATTGTATAATCAAAGACTAACCTCCAAAACATCCTACAATCACAGACTAAGCTCCCAAACATTTCATAATCACGGACTAATCTCACAAACATTGTATAATCACAGACTAACCTCACAAACATTGTATAATGATAGACTACCCTCAAAAACATTGTATAATAACAGACTAACCTCATCGTCTGCATGTCGTCTGCTCTCGTCAATGGCCATCTGCAGCTTGATATCGTCACTCTTTTGTTTGCGCACCTCCTCCTCATGTTCCTCCTTGCTCATGGCCAGCGCCAGCTGCAACTGTAGCTCCTCCTCACCCACTGAGGAGGGGCGCGCGTGTTCCAGATCCGTCGACAGGCGACGACCTGCACTGCTACTCGCAGGAGACACTGCAAACAAGACAAAGAACATGGTCATGGATCTCTATAAACTTTCAACATCTAATTATCAAGTTCCTGTCCATTTTACTTAACTCATCTGAAATGTGCTTTCCCCATCTGAACATTTCCACTGAAGAAGTCGAGCAGTATGTAAAATAATTTCCATTTGAGCTGTCCAGTTTGACAAGTCGCTAGTCCTACACCTAAAAACCCCGTGTTCTAAACCAGCCCTGATGTTTATTGTTATAAATGAGTTTACTGTGACTATGGTAAGCTAATATTCAGGGAGTTAGACAATTTGTTTATGTTTGTGCTACTACATGTACACAAAGCTAACCATGATAGTGTTCTTGCTGTGACTATTGTAAAGCTATTCATCTGAGGGCAAAAACAATTGCCATGATTACTGTAATTATAATAACAAAAATCATCTGACGGCACAAAAAGGACCATGTTTATTGTGACTACCAGAAGCTAATGAACATCAATGGGTAAAATAACAAACGTGTTTAGAGTGACTACCATAAAACTAATTAATCATCTGTGCCTATAATAAAGCTATAGTTTTCTGATGGTCACTGTCATATAATTTGCTCTACTTGTGTTAGTAAATGCATAAAATTGATAAAAGCATAATCTACAATATAAACATGGTCAGGATAAGTATTATGATAAGAAATAGCTTACGGTCATCATAACCTGATCCAGCACCCCCCATCGTGTCAGGGTAGCCTGTAGACTGCATGGTTGGACTTCCACTTCCAAAATGGGTCTGCAAAACAGAAATTCAACCCTAAATACCATGCATGTTAACAAGCCCAAAAATATACATTAAATAGCATACTGTACGTTAGTATTTATAAAAGATTTGTCAACACAATACAGACAAGTTTGTTATCATTATTGCGATAAAGGACCTATCCTCGGTTTATAGCCATTAAAATAGACAACACTTGGATAAATCTACTTACATGTAACACAACTGTGTAATACTAATAAAAATATAGCAATTTTTAAACTCGTCCATTATTGAGTATAATGCATTATAGATCTACGATATCACATGGCAACAACGTGCTATTAACTGAAAGAAAAATGACTGGATGTGCCTACATGCAGGTTAAAACACAGTCACCACAGCTATACTATCCAATGAAATAAGCAGAACTAAAATGTATTGCTTTGGTTAAAACTGATTGCTACATGATGTGTAATTTAATTGCAACCACAAGTACTATAAGTACAATTTAGCTGGAAAAAAAGTTTAAATTTGGTTTTAACCCTTTTTCTTTATAATAAATAAAACATGTTTTGAAACAATATGAAGACACATGTAAATTTTAAAACAATGTGTAGGATAAATAATTTGGGGATTATTTTTAGGATAGATATTTTCGGATTCAGTCTTATAATTTTATGATTCTGACCCAAAAATTTAGGATTCATGAAAGCACGTAATCATGCCAAATTAGCAGGTATCTTAACAACAACTCATAATATTGCTGATACTGTGTGACAATGGCTACAAACTCCGGATAGTGACTTTCAAATTGTGTACCTGGTTTTTAAAAAGCTCTTGTTTTTAAATGAACAGAGAAATGATAACTTCACAATATACATCAAAATATAATTTGACAAAGTGTAATCAAAATACAAATACTAGAAATAGCAAGAACAATGCTGTTAATTTTCCAAAATGAAGTCAGTGTGGAAGGAAATAATAAAACCAATCACAGAAACATACATGTATGTGATAATGTTTGCTGTAACCAAATCAACTCATATTAGTCACAAGTTATAAACTGGATCATTTTCTATTTTCACAAAAACTTAGTTAACTTGACCTCAAAACCAAGGGTCTTCCATACACCCATCCTGCCCCAGAAAACCCCCCAATATAAACCCAATCAATAAAATTATTACGATCTTCTTTTGTGCTAAGATCACATAATGAGATTAATACATGAAAAGAAATGCCCAGACTCATTTTAATTTTTGTATAAAACACAATTAAAAAGAAAGGAAAATATTGACCAACCTACGTTTTAAAGTGGTTTGGCTATAGCAAAGTCAATATCTTTTTCAGATGGATCTTAGTTTCAGAAAAATAAACAATTTTGTATTAAATCACTTCCTGCAACCATGTTAGTGCTAAGATGAAAACAACATATATAAAACAATTGGGTTATGGTCTGCATTCATTAAAGAAAAAACACTAAACTAAAAATAAATTAGATGAGTTAGTATTTACCAAAACGAGTAAACCTATTGTGCAGAATAAACAAATTTACATACTATTAAATCACACATTACTTGAAATATCTTGCAACAAAACTAGACCAATATATCCTCTGTGTGTGCATGCAGGGATTTATTGAGGTGTTCTAAGAATCTATGGGTCAGAACTTAGGTACATGTACTTTCCCAAAACAAAGTGATACTGAAAATTCCCAATTTCATTGTTAAACATTCCCAATATATGTCTGTTATAATACATTAATTTACAGCACTTTGGTGTATTACATCATTCATCGGCCTGGAAATATATCCCAAGTAGATTTTGCTCATGCTAATTTTCCAATCCCATCAGACTTGGGATTCTGGCGAAATATCCTCGATAAATCCCTGGTGTATACATGTGCATGCGTCTTTATATAGAGAATACAGGGGTAACTAGTTGATGATGTCGGATCTCTGCTTTATCCTGTGAAGGTAAGAATGGAAAATTCCGCAAGGCTCTGCCTGAACAGGATAAAGCAGATATCTGATGTTACTAACTAGTTATTATCTCTATCTTGCAGACTATAAAAATAAAGGGGAAAAGCCATTATTTCTGTTATTTCAGCCACATTGACCTAGAGGTCACATGAGTGTTTATGTAATGGAGCTATGCGCATCATTGATGTCAAAAGTCATAGACCAGGATTCGAACTTAACGGTCGTCCGATCGCCCCTGGCAACCGAAAACGATGACGGACTGAAAACCCACAGTAAGGTTGCCCGCCTGGCGACTGATTTAAAAAAAGAAATCATATTTTCTCTTATAATCTGTTGCAATAGTGTTGTGGGGTTTTTTTTGAAAATATTATTTGAGCAAGTGAAAACAGAACCGGGCCAATGAAAGTGCTATCACTACTTGCCCGAATGGTAACTCAAAAAAAAGGTATATACTGCTAGTAGCATGTTATAATACTAAATATTATGTATTACTACTATTCCATGCATACACGGTTTATCTACACATAATGCTGATTAAATAATAAAACATGTTGCAATTAAAGAAACAATTACCTGAAATGATAATGTTGAATTATAAAACTAAATTTCTATGACTAAAATAAACACATACATCTACACTTTCAATAACAAACATATTTGTACACGTTTTAAGAAAACATAACACATTCTTTTTTAAAGGATGAAAGTTGAAAAAAGAGCAAACAACAATTTAAGCTAAACAAGGAACACTAGTGTCACCCACATCACCAAGTAACTCACAATTAGATTTTTTATCAGTTGGTAATATTGATATTTTGTCGGTTTAAAAATAAAAAATCAATATACAATATACTTATATTTAAAAAGGGGCCATGAAAAATGTATGGTTATGAGGGAATTCCTGTTTACAGTGCTTCCGACTTTGAGAAACAACAATGTATGTTAAAATATGCCTTCAGGAACAAAACTTCTTAAAGGAAACAAACATTCTTTAAAAAATTATCTTCCCTCTTTTAAAATTTACATGTACTAATCTAGCACTTAAAAGTGAAATTTAGAAGGCTCCAGACTTTTAACTTCATATTATTTGAAAGTCAATAAAACAATATGTTGATTTTTTATGTAATGTTTTATAAGATTGCGGGTCTGGTCTCAGCTATTTAAAATGATTAAATATCAGTTAACATACTGGTTCATATAATTGAAACCAGTCAACACAATGTAGAAGAAATTCATTCTTATTTTCATAAATACGATTTCATTTTTTATAAATTGTTTAAAGTCGAATGTGGTTTATCAGTAGACATGTATATAAGCAAGGAACAGGAATTTCCCAATGTATCCACCACGTTGGGAGTGGGCTGCCAATTCTAAATGTAAGACCTATTACATTGTAAGTGCCATCATATAAATGGTTCATGGGGGGTATTCATCCTAGAACACACTGAACATCAGATATCAACAAGGTATATGAATAGCATTTTACTATTATACAATAAATCAATAAAATTACACATTTTTCATAGCAACAAAATGTCTCATTTTCCATCAAAATTGTGAAACACTATGGATGTGCATAAATCTTATTTGAAAATTCTCACGTTTCGACATGTACGGTACAAAATCTAAATACTAGTACATCATCTAAAATATTCTAAGACATTGACAAACAAAGAGAACGAAATGAAGTGAATTTAAGAGATGAATTAACTCAAGTGCTAATGGAATATTGGAGTAAAAACCTACACCATGTGTCTCTGCAGCATCTGGTCCAGGGGACTT
>JAECMU010299044.1:0-12050 GCA_016106625.1 Dracogyra subfuscus
TAAAACATCACAAACAGTCACATCAGATTCAACATCAAGTCTAAAACATCACAAACAGTCACATAAGATTCAACATCAAGTCTAAAACATCACAAATAGTCACAACTGATTGAACATCAAGTCTAAAACATCACAAATAGTCACAAATGATTCAACATCAAGTCTAAAACATCACTTAGAATTACTACATTATTTATAACAAGAGTCAACCTGTAGACAACTAAAATATAATGGTTTAAACAATAAAACAAACATCATAGTGGATTATAAGTATATAAGTGTGCCGACTGGTACCTGAATTTCATACAAATTACAATTACTAAAATGTCACTTATAAATTCAGTTAAATGTTTTCTAATGGGTTTTGGGGGGTTTTTTTAATGTTTTTTTAAATATATTAAAATTTGTATTAAAATCTCACCAATAATCACATGATACAAAATAAAGAGAAAATGCTATGAGATAATGAATGGTCTGTAACATGCAATCACAATGGGAATTCAACTAGCAATATTTCCCTGGATTAGTCAACACTAATAAGTTTTTTCACTTTGTATACAGACAAAGAGTTTTTTCTTTGCAATGTGAAAAAGATACTTTAACACTTTAAATTATTATCTCAGGAGTGAGTGTCACAAATCCATTAGAATTAAGCCAGTGTTAAATTAGACCACATGTATGTATGTTAGTTACATCTGCAGGTTTACATTCACCAGAAGAAGACAGTGTTAAATTAGACCATAATTTTATATATATATATATATGTTAGCAGTGTCTGCGCTTAACTTTTTTTTTGAGTTGCCATCCGGGCAAGTGGTGACAACACTTTCACTTGCCCGGTTCTATTTTCACTAGCCCAAATAATATTTTCTAAAAACAAACTACAATATTGCAACAGATTATAAGAGAAAACATTTATTTTGAGTATTATCCTGAACTCGGCCAACACATTCTTTAAATACATAACACCCCACCCCATCTCAATGAAATGATAATAATTAAAAAGCCCTAAAATATAATGTTCAGTGAATGCGATCTATGACATGTACAAATAACCAAGGCTGAATCTTGTCGACATGAATGTGTGCCCAATTTTACATGCCACTTAACTTACCTTACACCTACATGTATTCTTATACTGGGCATATGTTTATATGTAAAAGCAGACCTACACTTTTTCATGGTGCAAAGTAGGCTACATAGCTGTACTTTTATTTATTTATTAATTATTGATTTTAAAAAATTGGTCGCCAGGCGGGCAACCTTACTGTGGGTTTTCAGTCGCCCGTCATCGTTTTTAGTCGCCAGGGGCGCCAGGACCGTTAAGTGCGGACCCTGTGTTAGTAACACATGCAGGTTTACATTAACCAGAATAAGCCAGTGTTAAAGTCGACCACATGTTAGTTACATCTGTAGGTTTACATACCTAGCAAAAGCTCCAGTCAATAATCGTTTCTTAGCTGCTGGACCTTCATCCGACAACCGCCTCCTAGAAAACAAATAAAAACAAACATCTTGAGAGTACTGCTAAAGCCCAATTTTGTTTCGTATATCTCCTAAGTTCCAGGGCTATATCTCTATTAAAATTGGGTAAATTTCCATAGAAGTTAAACTTTATCTGTAACAGTACATGACAAAGCTACAAACACACTTTCAGCTTAATATATTGAGTCATTGATAAAACATCTGGAATTCAAATTTTCTTATCTCCAAAGTTCCAGAACCATAACTGTCAAAAATGGGTACATCGCCATGAAATTCAAACTTGGTCAAACAGTACATGATTTATAAAGATCGATGTACACAATTTTTTTTAACTTAACACATTCAAGTTTATTTTCAATGTTACATTTTTTTTTAAATGTATATAAATACAATGTAATTTAAAAAACTAAAATCCATTTCATTAATTGATAAAAATTAAACATTGTTTTTTATGTATATTATAAAACTCCCTTTCAAAACTGCCAACCCTAGTAATACCTACCGACCAAGTTGTGCACCACGTCCCCAGCCACGACCCCTGGCATCTGGACTCGCAAAGTCACGTCTTCCGAAATTTCTAATTAAAAACAAAAATGAATATAACACATTAGTATTTCTGCAATTTGCATTTACATGTGATATATATATATACAAGTATGTATACATAAACAAATCCAAATAAAAGTGTTAAAAACATATACTCTAGTAGCTCATGGTGGTCTTGTATGCAATTGTATGTCCAGAGCTAAACAGTAAACTCTTCATGAATCCACTAACTGAAGGTCCAGGAACAATATTTGGTTGGTAACACATTTTCCATTATGGGTGAAATAGCCACGCCCTTTTTGTGCGAAGTACTACCATCCGCCGTGACTATATCTCCAGAACCGTTGGACATAGTAGGATGCCTGACCACTCAAAATATGCAGAATGGCCACATTATTGGGGGGTCAGTAATACTTTTTTATATACAAATGTCAATGGTTTTTAAGATAATTGCCAAAACCCGATTTCAGCATGTTACGCACTACAATTATTCCTATTGTTCCTGTTCCTATTGTTCAGTTACTTGATTCCTGAAGTGTCTAGCAAAATCTGCATAAAAAACTACAATTAACCCTATTAGATGTTTCGTTTTTGTTTCAGAAGGTGATAAAGTGTTCAGAATGTGTTGAGTGGGTCGTTAATAAAATTATTGTTTATGATATGATGCCCTTATTAATAAAAGTGCTATAGCTGTTAACGATATATAGAAAATATATATAGCAAAAAAAAACAAAAAAACAGAGTGGCCTCTGTCCAGAAAATAATGTATCTTTAATGTCACTTCGTTTAAAGGGACATTCCCAAGTTTAGTGCAATGTTTTAAGATGTTATTGACGAATAAAATATTTCTACAATTAAGCTTGCATATTAAATACATTTCCTTGTTTAGAATATTAGTGGATGCATATAAAACATGTTTCTGATCGTTCTAATATTTGTAATAGTTTAATATTCATTTTATTTCCTGAACAATATTTTTTCGTACATACGAAATTATTTGGAGACAAAATCCAGTTTGGGCTTCTTACAAATATTAAGATGATCAGAAACACATTGAATATACAGACATTGATATTCTAAATAAGAAAATATATTTAATATGTAAATTTAATCGTAGAAATATTTTATTAGTCGGAAACATCTTACAATGCAGCAACCTTGGGAATGTCCCTTTAAAACCACAATATTTACCTAAAGGCCAACAGTAAACACAAAATGTTATATTGCATCAATTTGGTGGGCAATATTATTTTGTGAAAGTACACTTCTTGAACTCGAATACCCTGTTGTTAAACTACTTAATAATCATTTATACTGTAAATATAAAAATTTAATTTATTTAAGAGTCTTATTTTATTATTTTCGTAATGTCGACTCTACGAAACAAATAATAAAATAAGACTTTCAAATAAATTATATTTTTATATGGCCGTAAAAAGATTATTAAATAGTTTAACAAAAGAGTATTCGAGTTCAAGAAGTGTTCATAAAGAAGGAGAAAGGAAGTGTGTCTTTGCATAAACTCGTAAATTAAAAACTTCATGTGGAAAAGATTACACATGCGGGATATTTTTAAGTTTTTAAGATTGGATATTGAACAAATAAGAGGTCTCACAGGTTTACTCCTACATGTCTTGAGCTTACGGGTTTTATTTCTGTTTGTTATTCTTTATTTCAGTTTGGTTTGACTTAAGAAAATCAGTAAAAGTGTTTTGGAAATCCTCCACCCCCCCCCCAAAAAAAAAAGTTTTTGTGCGTGGAACTTTGAAAACAATCTGCTCTGAAATAAATAACTTGTAGTAAATTCCATAGGATCATTCTGTGTGGGAAGGACTATAGCTACTAGTACTTTGCTAATATTACTCAGAGGCGTGTGCAGAATTTAGGTTTTGGGGTTCAAAACCCTCCCTGCTCAAGTAAACTGTATCTTCTTTTTTTAAATTCATTTTCCATCCCACACTCACACATGTACACACTATAATTTTCGCTAGCCACAGTCTAGACCCCCTTACTGCCCAATTCCTGCATATACGTCTGTAGATCTAACGAGTGTACTGTGCTTTTCTGTATTATGGATATACAACACCATGCGCAATGTAGAATAGCGAAATCGACTCGTTTCATCTATGTTATAGTAATACTAGATGTAACCGTTAAATATAGCATGGGAAATCTGAGATGGGTGTGGTGGCCTTACATTGAATTCCCTCCACAAATACGCCCGCTGCGAAGACAGACAGCCGTCATTAGCCAAGGATGTAATCACGGTGGCTGTGTATATAGCCACTTCTATATTAATTGACCAAGATGGCCGCGTCCATTGAGGTTGTATTTATGGAATTCATCTTTGTACGCATATATTTAGAATTTATTTTTTTAACAACACCACTGGGACATATTGATGAATAAAATTAATCATCGGCTATTGGATGCCAAATATTTTGTAATTCTGACTCGTAGTCATCAGAGGAAACCCGCTACATTTTTTAATACAGCAAGGGATCTTTTATAAATTATATGCCACAGACAGGAAAACACATATCGCGGCTATTGTCCAGTTCTGGTGCATTGTTTGGAACGATTTTTAATTTATTTAGCTTAATGGATCTACCGAGGAGGATCGATACTGCAGCGCTTGCACCTCAGGCGAACACTCAACGATGTGTGTACGGTAGTTGATTGCCACTGAGTGCAAAAGAAAATTGTGAAATCGCACATGATATATATTTAATATATCCCTGGCTAAAGTCGAGTTGTAAAATATGAGATGGTAATATAAAATTATGTTGCCATGCGAGATGGTGAAATCGGATGGTAAAGTAAGTTAGTAAAGTTAAATGGTAAAATTGGACAGTAAAATGAGATGGTAAAATTAGACAATAAAGTGAGATGGTAAAATAAGACAGTAAAGGAAGATGGTAAATTAGACAGTAAAGTGAGATGGTAAATTAGATAGTAAATTAGAGAGTAAAGTGAGATGGTAAAATAAGCCATTAAATTGAGATGGTAAAAATAAGACAGTAAAGTGATATGGTAAAATAAGACAGTAAAGTGAGGTGGTAAAATAAGACAGTAAATTGAGATGGTAAAAATAAGACAGTAAAGTGATATGGTAAAATAAAGACAGTAAAGTGAGATGGTAAAATGAATAATCGGCTATATTTTAATTCTGACATGTAGTCTTCTAAGCAAACCTACATTTACTCATCAGCAACAGGGTATCTTTTATATGCACCGGCGTGGGTGGCGTTGTGGTTAAGCCATCGGTCAGTACAACTGGTAAGGTACTGGGTTCGCATCCCAGTCAACGCGTGGGATTTTTAATCCAGATACCTACTCCAAACCCTGAGTGAATGGGTTGGTGTAAACCACTTGCACAGTTTTTTGGCAATTATCTTAAAAACCATTGACTTTTGGATATGAAAATGTATTACTGACCCCCCATAATGTGGCCATTCCGCACATTTTGATGGTAGTACTTCGTGCAAAAAGGGTGTGGCCATTTCACCCATTTCGTCCACAATGGGAAATGTGTTACCAACCAAATATTGTTCCTGGACCGTCAATTAGTGGATTCATGAAGAGTTTAGCTCTGGACATACAATTGCATACAACACTACCATGAGCTACTCTAGTTATACCAAAAGTAAACTGTTGTCGGCTTTCATTTTGACACGGGTCAAGGTTAGTAGTCTAACATTAGCTTTTAATTTAATTTGGCACAGCATTGTAATGATATAGCTAATTTTGAATTTAAATGACGTCCCTTTCCATCTTCTTACAATTTAACAATAAACTGGAGTGGATGCATCACATGTTCATTTTAATTACCCTGGAAAAATCCCAAAGTAAAATTGCTATTGAATTGTTTTTGTTTAAAACATTACTAATGCACAAGACTGTTTTTTGAAGAAAACCTTGTAATAAAAAAGTTGTACTATTTATAAAATATGGATACAAAGTGAAATTATGGTTTATATTTATTGTGTGTGAAACCAAAACATGGATGTGAAAGTGACTGTTGTAGACCTTAATGGCGAAAGAGGTTATCGATTCCAAATCTGCTCGAAACAATTGCAAAAAAGGCTGCAGAGTCATCCGATACTTTTATATCAGTTCCTTGTCGACGAGTGGGTCTAACTGCATGCTTCTGTCGGGAAAAACATGCTGCATGCACCTTTCTTTCTTCTCACCATTATGACCATAATATTAGAGCTTACAATACTGACAGTAACTTAATGTGGTTGTAAGCTACAGTCATTTAGTAAAACAGGCTGTCAATCGCAGGACAAGTTAATTGCTACTTTAGGCACCTAAGGTGCTTCACTAATCTAGCACATATATATGCAAGTTCTGCTGTTTGGTGTAATGCAAGATGGAGCCCCTCGAGTATTGCTATGCAGCCTCCAATAAAGCAACATGGTACATTTTTGGTTCTCTTAAATATATAACGTCATCATATAAAAAAATTGAGTTTTCACACCAAGTTTAATATATTTTTGTCATCATGTTCATGTAACTCTTTTATGACAATCACTGTAAAAATACCAATAAATTTGGTAATTTAACAATATTGTTTTTCTACTGCAATGTTGATTTAATATTATTAATGAATACTGGGCCACACATACTTCATGCAAACTCAGCTCATATAAATCACAATGATTTTTAATAATTACTGTGATCGTCACCAAGTAGTCTATGTGTCCAAACACTAATTAATAGTAATATTTTTTCTTCAATGACACCATTAGAGATTCTAACATCAATTTATGAACAATCGGCTGCTGGATGTCAAATATTTGGTAATTCTGACATACTGGTACTAGAAATATATATTTTTTAGTAGTGCTAAAGGGATTTTTTGTATGCACCATTCCATTGATAAGATAGCACATACAACAGCTTTTGATATATACCAGCTGTGCTTCATTGGCTGCAGAGAGAAATAATGCTAGTGCAATGGGTCCATCAATGGGGATACTTGATGAAAACAACCCAAAAAATGTAGTGTAAGAATGTATCAAATGGACAAGTTGGGCAATATCGGAAGACCTCGGGTAATTTTATATAATTGATATGACATGGTAATTATGTTTGTGTGTAATCTGAATTAACTTTTACAATTTATGTACAAAGAAAACATTTTCCTACTGCAGTGTTAACTGGCAGGGCTCGAAACTCACCAAAAAATATCTGGGCCACTAAAATTTAATTTTCAGTGGTCGCAACTTGCTTTAGGTAGCCCAAACACGAACTAATTATATTTCAAGTTATAAGAAAAATATTTAAGTAAGCACATGAAGTGTGCTTCAATAAAATAATATTGATTTGAAAAACCACTTCTAGATATCTACATAAATCATTAAATGATACTGAAATGAAAAAGTTAAAATTAAACACTGAATTGATGTACTTCAGATTGCAATACAATTATTTTTGATGAACCTATCTGTGCAATTTTGGAAACGCAGACGGGAAGAGCAGCTATTTGGGCAACAAATCACATGATCGCATTTACAGCTGTGATCAATCGGTGACCGGATCTTATATAGGATGGGTTTGGTGTTCAGTGTCGCTAACAAAATGTTAAAAACTACTATGGCACAGGAATTTATTTTGTTTTTATTTCATCTGAGGTTGGCATTTGTTTTTGAAGAAAATTATGTTTATCAACATTTAAGTAATTGTCACAATTTAAACAACCAGTTTTTTCCGAACTCTGCCTCATTTTCACCAATTTAAAATAGCGATGGGTTTGCTTTGCAAATGACACCATGTATGGTTCAAAAAGTATATCGAAATCACACTGATGAACATCACAAAACAGAAAAATATGAGTCGTTTCGGCAGGTTATTCCCAGAAGTGGATTTTGGTATTGAGTTGCTTAGGAAATGTTGTGGGATTTTTTAGATGAGCTGGGCTAAAAATGGCCATGTTGGAAAACCAAAAGTATGTTTTGTTTTCTATCTTCACGGTTATGGTTTTCAGTATTTCTTCTATAACTGAAATGATTCGACGGTTAGCTGCAGATCACTAGTTGTTGTATTTCCAATCTAATGTACATACATTGATAAAATTTTGAAAAAATTTCTAATCTGTCCAGTTTATCTATATTTGATATGTAAAACAAACCACCTACTCTAGAGTGAACAGAAGTACATAGATAAAACATGTGAAACCGAAAGTAAGACACGTGCATATAAACCAGTTATATATAAACTGCCACTTCTTACCTTTTGAGTAGGGGAACAGTAGAGGGTTATATTCAGTAATACACGCATGTGCTACAGGAAAATACAGACAGCACCTATAGATGTATTTTTTAAACCGAAACACTGATGAAAGGAGGTGTTGTCGGACTTTGTCCTTCAGTGTTATATATGTATTTGTGATTAATGTGTGTGATGTTTCTTATTTAAGTGCCCCGTCAGCTAACTACTGGGTTTTTTCTCTCGACACAACCATATGTCTGACGCCGATATAACCGTAATTATAATGTGTTGAGTGTGTCGTTAAAAAAAATATTTAAGTGAACTTGAAAATTATCAGTGTAATTGTTAAATATTAACATCACACTTACAGCCCTTGAAATTCGGACAAGTGCCGTCACAAATCAATTTTGCAACAGCACTAAAGCGGCAATTTTAAAGAAAATATTAATGTTGTCAAAATTATTCATACATGTGTATATAGACACTGCAGTAATAATATGCTAAAACATGACATCTCAATTTTACTTTCATAAACTTCTATACCGGAATAAACTTATTAATATTAATTTAGGAAGCATTGGGCCATACTCAACAATGCTTTTGGGGGAGGGGATCTGTAATTGGACCAAGTTCAGCGAAAAGTGCCTTCAGATTTGCGACGGCAAATGAAATGCTGTCGCAAATCAATTTTGCGATATCTTTTGCGACGGCATTGCCGATTGCCGCCGCGAATTTCAAGGGCTGACTTAGGATTATTGTTGATCAATAGACTGGAGATTTTATTCTACCAAGTGGCAGACATAAATCCCACGTTTTCATTATAAAGTTATCTCTGGTGGTAGAAATCAATTATAACTGCAAATCATGCCAAATATCCTTCAACCTCTCAAATATAGATCTAGCAACTGACAACAATGATGGACATCCTTATATCTGTCCCAATGGGTCATACCATTTACCAAGTTCAACCAAGCTCTACAGAGAAATTAAATTAATTAATTATTTTAATCAATTTATTAAATTAATATATTAATTTTGTAATTTATATATTAAATTATTATATTAATTTTTAATTTATATATCATATAAGTTAATTTTTTATTTATACATTATATAGTTCTTATTTTAGGTTATGCGTGTGTGAACACTACATTAGATACTATACAAACATGTGGGGTAGATGGCAGGAGTGACCAGTACTCATGTTATGTTCTACCCATAAGCGTCCAAGTCAGTGGCTTCTAAATTTGTGCAAAAATTATAGAAATATTTGGGGAAAATGTGCTAACCTAAGATCTCAAGATTTACAATTTATTTTAAATCCAATCATTCTACCTGCAAAATTAGCTGTAAATCATGTAAAACGCGTAGTGAATCATTTGAAACTTAATATAGCAGTTTGGCTGTAATGCTAATTAATATAAATAAATGTTATTCAAATTCGGCCATTTTCGTTTAATTCAGGCAAAAACCAGCCTTCCCCACTACAAAATGGGAGCCCATACGCCTATGTGGTGCTTGAATCATAAGCAATGGAATGATTGTTTAAAGTGCGCATTCAGAGAAAACTATTGTGGTGCCGGACTTGGCTGGCTCCTCAATCCAGGACAGGTCGTAAATTCTCGGTATTTCTACACTTGCGTTACGCTTCGAGCCATTCCGTTGCAACGATTACAAAGCTCCATGACCTATTTTGTGACGTTGCGTCACATGATTGCCCACTCAGCCATTCCATCTACCAGGGACCGTCTCAAAACTACAATCACAAAAAAAAAGTAATCGATGTAAAGGTATTTGATGTCAAACATAGGATTGCTGTGGTATTAGTGCGGAAATCTTTACCACCTGTCTGGTTGTCACGAATTGCAAAAAAAATAAAAATACTTAGGTTGGTCTCAGACAGTAATGAGAGCGTATTTATGTCCAAATGTCCATCTACCTCTCTTAGTCAGAGCACTCGGGCTATTGCACTCCGTAATTATCAGTTGTTCTCAGTAACCCTCGGTTAAGCTTTGTAACGTTTGTTGAGCTTGGTAAATAAACATGACCAGTTTGCATTATTTTATTTTACTCGTCCATATACTATGATGATATACTTCTGTTTACACCAAATGTTTTTGTGGTTGGGGGGGGGGGGTAAAAATAGCTTGCTCTATGCTAAAAATAGACATTTATTATTTCAACGCATTCGAATGATTTGCATTTTGATTTTACATGCCTTTGGGCCTTGGCTGTTCGATTGGACCGATTGGTAGAAAATAGGATATTTAACAGACTTTGGTGAATAAACCACATTTCACCTTTGCTCTTCTGGATCTCGTCCTGTTAGCTTTTTAATGTTTTCGTTGACATCTCTTAATTTATATTTTGCTCGTTCTAATTCTTCTTGTAAAACCTCCAAACCCTTCACCTCCGCCATTTTCTACAATGTGAGCAAATCGACTGGTACGAACATGCCAAAAATTAGTGTACATGTGGAATGTGAACTGCGGAACTAACTTGAAAATTAGTTGGCAAGACTGGTTTTTATTACAATATGCGACAAAGAAGCCTTGGAAATATTTTAAAAGAAAATTGTCCATGAAATAGAATTAATATTTTAGTAAGTCATAAGTAACATTGTCTACACATGGGCACGAGATAATACATACACATAACAAGATGGTACTTATATAGTTTGTTAACAAGAGTACAATGGTACAGTTTAATCACAATTGACAAACCTCTAAACCTTCATACGTGCCGTTTTCGCATATATTTATTTATTGTATTTTAACATAACTAAGGACACATACAAATGTGTACCAGTTAAAATGGCAATGGCAGACGAAGTTTTGTTTGAATTTCTTCACATGGAACTTGTATCATACATACACAGATCATCCCATAAATACGAAAAGGTTAAACCACAGTTATTGTCGTTTCGGCTTTAAATTAGTCGGCTGTCTTTAAATTGTTATCACAAATGTAAAATTTCTCCCCAATTTTGTTGAAGGCTTTAGGCTTAGCAGCCTTGCCTCCCACTTCCAGTCAGGGATAAATTTAGTTGATTATGGAGTGTGGTATATAATTAATCCAAAGGGTTGTACAAGTACAACCCTCGAAATTCGCGGCGGCAATCGGCAATGCCATCGCCGTGGTGTAGGCATTTCTCTTTGAACTCTGTCCAATTACAGATCCCAGAAAAAGCATAAATTTATTGTGTGTAGCTCAGTTTCCTCAATTAATATATATATATTGGTTTATTTCAATGTAGAAGCTTACGAAAGTAAAGCTGAGATGTTATATTTTAGCATATTATTACAACAGTGCATCATATGTGAAGAATTGTGACAGCATTAATCTTTTCTTTAAAATTGCTGCCGTAGTGCCGTTGCAAAATTGATTTGCGACGGCACATAACTGCTGGTGCAAACTTGTCTGAATTTCAAGGGCTGCAAGTATTAACTTAATGTGCGCCCTCAGCCCTTGAAATTCGGACAAGTTTGCACCAGCAGTTATGTGCCATCGCAAATCAATTTTGCAACGGCACTACGGCGGCAATTTTAAAGATACGATTAATTCTATCAAAATTATTCTATATATGATCCACTGCAGTAATAATATGTTAAAACATGATATCTCAACTTTACTTTCGTAAACCTCTATACTGGAATAAACCGATTTATATTAATTGAGGAAACATTGGGCCAAATTCAATTATAAATGGTGTTTTTTTTTCTGGGATCTGTAATTGGACTACAGAGTTTTCACCACTTTTAGATTTGCGACGGCAGTGAAATGCTGTCGCAAATCAATTTTGC
>JAECMU010299059.1:0-12773 GCA_016106625.1 Dracogyra subfuscus
ATTCAGATTGCCAACATGGTGTTAAGACAAGGAGTCACTGACCCGTTTGTCCGCAATGTCTTCACACTGAACACCTGTGCTGCGGTTGTTGGATCGGAAGTCCTATCATTTCAAACTGAAAATGAACTCTTAAAAGTGAGTTTTTGGACACATTGCCTGTCCGTCAATGGCTTTCTCATTTTAAAAATATTAATTAGCAATACAGTTGTAACTTTCACACGTTTAAGACCATAATTATTGAGTACTGATGAGCTCCACTGATTTATTTCTAATAAGAGAATATTATTTCTTCTCTTTCCAGAAATGGGCAGCATTTGTGAGAGAGGTGGATCCCGACATCGTCACGGGCTACAACATTCAGAATTTCGACTTCCCCTATCTGCTGAATCGTGCAAGCCATCTCAAGGTCAAGGACTTCCCGTATCTGGGTCGTATTAAAGATTCGTCATCGGTAATTAAAGAAGCCATGTTCCAGAGTCGTCAGATGGGAAAGAGGGAAAACAAATCGATCAACATCGAAGGACGTGTGCAGTTTGATCTGTTACAGGTATATTATTAGTTCCTTACTGGTTCAACAGAAGAGAACTGTAGCATCGTCTCCATCTGTCTGTGTTACCTACATGTATATTTTTGTCTTTTCCTCTTATAATTTTCAGGACCTTTTTTTCTCAATACCTTAAGATACTGAGCTGGGGCCTAATTCACAAAAATCTCGCAACTTTGCGATCTCACAATGTAATGCTAAAAGACTTGCAAAGAGGATGCTTCGTTGTCTAACAGAGCCTAAGAAATCTCTGTGAATTAGGCCCCTGCTCTTTTGTGTATAATTTTATCATGTACTGTTAAAGATCAAGGTTTTTACAGAGTTGCAGCCACTGAGATATGAACATTTGCTTTACAAGTCCACCTATTTGTTTTACTGAATTTGGTTTCCTTTTTTTTGTTTTGTTTAATGTTAACTGAATTCAAGCAGACTTCAGTAACCCAATACCTGGGACGGTGCTTATAAAACCAGTAGAGTCTAGACTCAATCTCCAATGATGTCACATGCATACAAATTTGTATGGCATTGCCATGACGTTAAAATCTTAGACTTGAGTCCAGACTTTTAAGAGTTTTGTAAGCACAGGGTTAGAGGCCATTGTTTTACAGATTCAGATCACCAAATACTTCCTATGGTTGAGTCAAAGGATTAAATGGCCTGTGAAAACAAATCAATGCCACATTAATTAAATGTTTCTTCGTTCCTTTGTTTCACCATCGGTGGGCCCATTGGGCTATTTCTGGCTCCAGCCAGTGCACCAGTCCTTGGTATGTGCTATCCTGTCTGTGAGATGGTGCATATAAAAGATCCCTTGCTGCTAATCAAAAAGAATAGCCCATGAAGTAGCAACAGTGGGTTTTATCTCTCAAAATCTGTGTGGTTCTTAACCATATGTTCGATGCAATATAACCGTAAATAAAATATGTTGAATGCATTGTTAAATAAAACATTTCCTTCCTTTATTGTTTTTATCAATGGTTGAAATTGTGTAATTCAATTTTTAGCATTGCCAATGAATTTTCAAATCTACTTGTTACAAGAATCCTTGTAGCAGTAAAATAGCTCATTTAACTTTGGGTTTTTTAAATGCTTCAGTGTTCTCGCTGGGTGAAACGTAAAGGAGGGTGGCTGCTTGTCACCACACCCTTCAAAAAAAAAAAAAAAATGGGGGGTGTAGTTTGGTTACCATATTGTTGTATGTTGGTAGACTTTGTAAAAAGACATACTCGTTATTTTGCCTACCAAAAAAAAGTGCAAAAAGGTTTATAAATACGAAACACAAGCAGACTCGTCTTTTTAACTTTTAATTGAACCGAAGATATTATCTGTCTGACATTCACAAGCAGTTCTGGTTTTTCTGGACAGATCAAAGTTTTAATATTATTATTTTTAATAACGATTTCAAGATATACGAAAAACAATAACGATATTTGTAAAGTGATACATTTTTGTTGTTTCCATCTTCATCGAATGAATCGATCGCTGTGATCGTTTTTGTAAAGGCGGTGTATATATAATTTGGCACTCATGATAAATGATTTTAATGATAAAGACTACCACTTCCGTTGTTTTTATAAGCGTCCATATCCCCAAAATGAAAAGTTTACAATATTTTATAAAGAACTCCTGAATAAACAGAATGACAGAAAGTAAAAATCGTCGGTTACAACCTATTTTATCTGCAACTGAGGTCAAAATATTTGACAATAGTTAGTGGAAACAAAATACAGAATGACCATTCTGATCACGTGACAAATTTGGAGCCAAATAAGTGATTTGTTTGGGGTTTTTTCATTCGGAGATTGCCGAATCCGTAAAAATTAAAATGTTTTTATTGTTCATGACTATAAAATATAACTTTTATTGTGTCTATCAAACATACAAATGGATACAGATATGGGACAAAATAGAGGCTGTTAAAAATACTGTTAAATTACGCTACAGTAACTCGTAAATGTTTTATCAATTGTTTTTGCGTACACACCGCGGCTTGTTTGCTTTGATTTGTGCAGACTGTTGTTTTTGTGGGTTTTTTGTGGAAAGAAGTGTGCATTTGGTAATAGCGGAGATAAATACTGGAAAATAAAGCGGGACGCTCAAAAATAAAGGAGGGCGGGGAACGTGAAAGGAGGGTGGCAAAATGGAAAAGCAGGGCGCGGCGCCCCGCTTTTTTAAATGGACCAGCAAGAACACTGTGCTTAAACCAAATGACCACACCACGAGTGTTAGTGATGTTTGCTATCTGCAAGCAGGCTTGACCTCTCAATATCGATACTTTACCTTTGTCTGGAGCCCACTTACCTAAACATTTGCATCTTTGTGATCTTGCAGTGCCATACAAAAAGACATGAAAGGATGTTATGATGTTGCTTAAAAGATATGTGAATTGGGTCACATTCAATTTTTCTTTTTCACAAAGTTGTCTTCAATGTCTTTATTTACTTGCAGATTTTGCAGCGTGATTATAAGCTTCGATCTTACACACTGAATGCTGTGTCATTCCATTTTCTACAAGAACAGAAGGAAGATGTCCACCATTCAATTATCACTGACCTTCAGGTAATACTGCTTTATTAAAGTTTATTTGAGGTCATGGGTATCTTCCTGAGAGGGAAGGGGTTGACGTTGCTTACTTTCCTCAGTCCTCTATGTTTTATGAGAAAAACATGCAATAAAATGTAATGATTTTTCAATAATGTTAGATTATTTGAAAAGATATCAACTTAAAGATTTGAAACAATGCATTGCTGGGGATTGGAGGCGACTACATTGGTTATTTGGGATTGTATTCTGCAAGTTAACTCTTCACTGTTTCTGCTTTGTTTACAGTGATTTATGTAAAGAGTTAAATTACGAGTATAGATTAAAAAGTGTAAACTATAATTACAAACAGAAATAATTCCCAAGACTGCAGTTGGAGTTTGAGAATACTCGGGCTACCAGATTTTTAAACCTGGTAGTCAGCCAGGCTACTAGATTTGTTTGGCACCTCCAATTACTCTGCAGTCAACAAGATGCTTAAACACCTAAAAAACCCACATCCTAAAACAACTTTTAAAGAAAGAAATGATTTAGTTTTTTGTCTCCTCTTTTAAAAGTTTATTAAAATTATAGGCTACCAAATTTACTGAGGGTTATATCGGCGTCGGACATATGGTTATGTCGAGAAAACCCCCAATGGTTAGCTGATGGGGATCGATCCTAGACCGACTGGCATCAGGCGGGCACTGTACCACTGGGCTATGCTGCCCGCTCCAAAACACAAGGATGCCAATTACATGATATCATTTTAATGTTTTCAGTATGTACACTGTACTGCAAATCAAACAAATTGCAAGTTAATCTTTAATACGTCATCCATACATACAGTTAGAATGCAGTTCAAAGTCTGGAGCCTTTGCTAATCACAATCCCTGATACCTGGGTTTTTTAGTGATGCAAATTTTTGTTTGTACAGAGAGTTCTTTACTGGGGAAAAAAAAAGTTTATAATTTTAAATTGACAGGAATCATTTTGCTTTTCAAAATTAGCAATTTTTTCAATTGATTAACAGCTACTGTTTACTGTTTAATTGTGTAACAATCTCAAAAACTTGCATAGTGAATTGCGACACCATATTGAAGAAAATGTTCCCTGACTGATCCATGTTGTGTATTTTCAGAATGGAAATGACCAGACGAGACGGCGTCTGGCCGTGTACTGCCTGAAGGACGCCATTTTGCCGCTACGTCTGCTGGAGAAACTGATGTGTGTGATCAACTACATGGAGATGGCGCGAGTGACGGGAGTGCCCTTCTCCTGCCTCCTGTCGCGCGGCCAGCAGATCAAGGTCATGTCACAGCTACTCAGAAAGGTACACAAGTCTGCAGTTTAACCCTCTAGATTTTCATCATTTGTATTATCTCCCTTTAAGAATGGATTGGTTTCTTGCTAACCTATAATAAACTCAGTATGTTTTAGTATGGGTTTTTTGTGTGTGTTTTTTTTATATAAATATTAATGGTTGTTTTTGTTACTTCTGTCATTAACCACATAATGATTAATAAACAAAACCTTTTTTTTTAAATTTAAAACATTTTAGTTTAATGTATTATTATTATTATTATTATTATTTAAATTATCATTTTGTTTTTGTTTTTGATAACTATTATTAATTCCAGGCTAAGGAACAAGATTTGGTTTTGCCCACACACAAGGTTGATGCAGGGGATGAATTTGAAGGTGCTACTGTTATAGAACCAGAGAAAGGGTGTGTAAATATTAAATTTATGTTGCAGTACACTAAGTGCCAAATATGTTGGGTTTCTAATGTTTGTTGTAAGTATAAAGTGTCATACATCTGGTTTTGTATTTTTTAAAGTTTATTTTTTATTTTAAAACTTAAGTAGTTCAACATCCACTACAAATAGTCAAATAGTATTCTACCAGTGTCCATTTTAATTACATTACAAAATAAACTAAACTTGGAAAACAAGTAAAGTTCTGTAATATTAGATTATGGTAAACAGTATATGCTTTTTTAAAGCAGCATACTTAATGTTGATTTTTGTTTGTACAATTTAATTTATTTTGTATAAAGTTTCTTGTTCAACCTTCATAAGTCTATAACAGTTTGTTTATTAGACATTAATTCTGCTTCCACTCTCCACTTGAAATTACAAGGACCTTCCAATGTGTGCAGATGAGGATCATTGAGAGAATCACTTTTGGATAATGTTTCAGGAAGATATCCGGCTGAATTGAAACCGTGTACGAGGGCAAATACTCCATTAATCAGTTTTACATTCATATCAACGTAATGTCATCCCATGTAGCAACGAGAGTTTGTTTATTTCTCGATGAATGTAAAAATTACGTCATCAGGGAACGTCATATCTGATGACATCATTTTATATTGGCAAGTTATCTTATTGAGAGTTATTGTTTATGGATAAATATAGAATACCAGGTCACTACGTTTTGATATCGTTGTTATTTGGCAAGGTTTAGATAATGGGGTAACAGGCGAGCTTCAGTGAGCCTGTTACACCATTATCGAACCGAGCCAAATATCAACAATATCAAAACGTAGTAACCTGGTATTTTTGTTTATCATGCAACCCTTTTTAACCATACTTTGACTGTTTTTCATAAAAAATAAACAAACAATTCCCCCACTGACAGCTGCTGGCGTAAATACGTCACAGATATACGTCACAGACAAAACAAATCAATTTCCACCGGAAATGGTTTGATTGTGCGTACATACTTTCCACTATCGAGGTGTCGTAAACATCGACTCGAAACTACTTTGTTTTGTCATTTAAAGGTTTAATTTAAAACGGGACATTTGAAAAATAAAAAGTATTCTAATGGTACGGTAAATATAACAGGTTTATTTATGTTATTTTTGTAGTTCAACATTGTTTTGCTGGAAATGAATGTTCGTTAAATTACATGGCATGTAGGCTTGCCATGCGCAGAATTCATTTCCTAATGACTAGGTAACACATACATGTTATCAGGCATTGACTATACAACACTTCAGATTATCATGTAGGTGTTAGCAGGTAACTGGAAGCTTGGTTGCATGATAAAAAATAATTGCAAATAAAGTATGACATTTTAGTGTTATTATTAACCTTTATGATTCAAATTTAATTATAAGTATTGTTTGTTATTTCTTGTACGTTCATCTGGGTATGAACCAAAAAGAAATAATCTGCAAACTTATGTGAGAATGGCTTCGCTGATTCACATAGTTTGTGGATATTATTTTTCTTCCATACCCAATGAACGTAAAAAAAACCAAAAAACGGACAGTCCTTAAAAAATGTCCTATTGGTTTACATTTCAGGTACTATGACATTCCCATTGCAACGTTGGATTTCTCGTCTCTGTATCCGTCAATCATGATGGCTCACAACCTGTGTTACACATCACTGCTCAATCCAACCACTATTCAGAAAGAAGGGTATGTCAATCTTCAACTGCTTCATAGATTTATATGGGGGCTTTTTCAGGGGTATTTTAATCATATTTTTCTATTGATTTAGTGGAAGTAATGGAGGTGGGGTTTGTTATTGTGTTGGTAAACAATCTTTTGTTTTATTGTGATTATTTTACATTTTTTCTTTAGTCTGAGTCCAGAAGAGTACATAAAGACGCCATCTGGAAACTACTTCTGCAAGGCTACCAAACGTAAAGGTCTTCTGCCAGAGATTCTAGAGAATCTACTTGGAGCACGAAAGAAGTAAGTTGAAAACAGTTTGAATTGAAACATTATATCTCAGTGCTAAAATCACTGTGATTTTAACACTGAGGTCACATTGTAAAACAGGACCCAGACGTTGAGGAACTGTCTGTCAGTGGTGTAATCCAGTTTAAAGCTGTTGGATACTGACGTACTGACACAGTACCAGCTACAACATGGAGCAGCTGACATAACTAGAAAATAAAATTCAAGTGTTTGTAAGTAGCAAGAAATGGCTTTAAAAACATTCTTTATGCATAATGGATATCATACCTTGGTTTTTAAGATGCGCGGGTGCAATTGCGCCTGTACTGCACATGTAATTTCAATCAGATGAGTGGTGTGAAAATCAATGCATGTTACATTCAACAAATGGCACATGAAAAATAGATGGGTATATTTATTTCCACTGCTTACAAAAATCTAGTTTTTATAGCTCATTTAGTTGATAGGAAGGTCCTTTTATTAAAACAATAAAAATTAAAAACATGGCAGTGGCTTTCATGCTGTAATTTATTTTCTTTGAAAAATTCAGGAAATACTGGTTTAATAGACAGTTTTGTAGACGTACAAATCAAAATCCAATCTGAGCTACACTTCCTATTTTATTTATTTGGAGAGTGATTTTTCATTCTCTGTAGCATATTAAGGTATGCGATTTTCCACTCACCTATAATTTTCAAAAACCAAGTACTGTGATATCCACGTGTCAGTCAGCATGATGTATTAGTCATATGATAACAAATCCTCTACACTCTACAGGGAGGAGGGTGCATAGTTATGAAAAAATGCATGATGGAAATTTCCATTTGACTCACAAGTGGATTGAAGTAAACATCTTCCTAATTTGAAGCACATATCTCCCCTTTGTTGACAAATAATATGGAGACTCTGAGAAAGTCTGAGAGTACAAAGCCTTCAAACAACAAAGCCTTCAAACAACAAGAACACCATCCAGAAGACCAGAGATATTTAGCCTGGTAAAGCTAAGGTTTTCACCATTCGAAGGAATAGCATCTTTCATCTGAGCATCATGATTTCAAACAGATAATAGCACCCTTTTTCTGTATTCTGTTATTTCTCTGTATAAGAGCCATTGGTACCCAGCGAGGTTAAATATATGAGATTGCTGTGTTGTTTTTCAGAGCCAAAGCCGACTTGAAGATGGAAACCGATCCATTTAAGAAGAAGGTGCTGGACGGCCGGCAGCTAGCTCTGAAGATCAGTGCTAATTCTGTGTACGGTTTTACTGGCGCTCAAGTGGGCAAACTGCCCTGCCTAGAAATATCACAGGTATTACATAGGAATAGCATACATACCTTCCATGCCTAGATATATCACAGGTATTACACAGGAATAGCATACATAACTGTTGTGCCTAGAAATATCACAGGTATTACATAGGAATAGCATACATATCTGCCGTGCCTAGAAATATCACAGGTATTACACAGGAATAGCATACATAACTGTTGTGCCTAGAAATATCACAGGTATTACATAAGAATAGCATACATATCTGCCGTGCCTAGAAATATCACAGGTATTACACAGGAATAGCACACATAACTGTTGTGCCTAGATATATCACAGGTATTACACAGGAATAGCATACATAACTGTTGTGCCAAGATATATCACATGTATTATACAGGAATAGCATACATAACTGCCGTGCCTAGATACATCACAGGTATTACACAGGAATAGCATACATAACTGTTGTACCTAGATATATCACACGTATTACACAGGAATAGCATACATAACTGCCGTGCCTAGATATATCACAGGTATTACACAGGAATAGCATACATAGATATATCACACATATTACATAGGAATAGCATACATAACTGTTGTGCCTAGATATATCACAGGTATTACACAGGAATAGCATAACTGCTGTGCCTAGATATATCACAGGTATAACACAGGAATAGCATACATAACTGTTGTGCCTAGATATATCACAGGTATTATACAGGAATAGTATACATAACTATTGTGTCTAGATATATCACCGGTATAACACAGGAATAGCATACATAACTGCTGTGCCTAGATATATCACAGGTATAACACAAGAATTACATCATATAATGTAAGTGCCTTGCTAAGAAATATTACAGGAATTACATACGTAACTGGCTTAGTAAGAAATAGCCCAGGTATTACATAGGAATTATATACATAACTACCGTGGTAAGGAATATCACAGGTAGATTACAGAGGAACTACCTTGCTTAGAAATTCTCTGGCGGTAAATAACTTAGAGGAATAACATAACAAACTACCTTACTTACAGAAATATCACAGGTAGTAAATGGGTTAATGGTGTTCTCATTGTGTATTGGTTAGTAATGACTAGTATCCTGATATGAAGTACTTTTTTTGCATACATCCCGTGCTGCATAACTTATTAATATGTAATTATACCTTATTAACGTGTAATTATAACTTGTAGTGTAATTATAACTTGTAATTATTATGTGTAAATCCAGGAGGTAATGAATCATCAACGGCTGGACACATAATATTGATCATAAGTTACTAATAAAATTGAATCTATTGTGAAAATGCTCAATTTTATATTTATGAAAAATTATAAATATACTAGGAAACTTCCAGTGCATTCATTCATATATATATATATATATATATATATATATTGTGTTTTTTAAAGAGTGTGACAGCATTTGGTCGAATGATGATTGAGCAGACAAAACAGTATGTGGAAGAGAAGTACACCATTGAAAACGGATACAAACACAATGCCAGGGTTTGTTATTGATTTTAGTTCACTGTTTAGTGACCATTGTTTAGGTTTCAATTTATTACATGTTATATTGTTTAGTTTTGGTAGTGATATTCTAGTTATCTCCAGTACTAATTGTTTTTAACTGTTTCAACTTTTTGGCAAATAACACTGTAAAGTATGTTCTTTATCATCTATGTTACACTTTAATTCATAGTTGGTAAATCACAGTATAAAGACAGAACTTTATGAACGGGTATAAAACTTAATTAATCAGGGCCCAATGTCACAAAACATCATAAGCCTAGTTTCGCACGTAAACGTAAATCTACGACTAAAATACAATTCTTATTACTTTTATAATACAACAAATATAGTTAGAAATGCACATACTTCATTTTATGCTGTCCTTAAAATGCTCCATTTTCCGTAATAATTTAAGTTTGTTCGTGAAATAGATGACACACACTTGTAAAGGTATGCCCAGTATAACTGCTCATTGCAGATATAAACTTACAATGTTTTGTGAAATTGGCCCCTGTAATTTAGTTTTGTTTTTTGTTTGTTTGTTTGTTTAATGACGCACTCAACACATTATAATTACGGTTATATTGGCGTCGGACATATGGTTATGTCGAGAAAACCCCAGTGGTTAGCTGACAGGGCTGTAATTTAGTTTACCTGATGCCAGTATATAGATTTCTTACAAACCCATTGGTGAGAATATATCTTTTTTTATAATACATACTAATAATATACATACACGTGATATCAAGTTAAAAGCATATGATGACCATGTCATTACTGCATACCATCCAATGAAAGAGAAAAACCCAATCGATGTCATTTGCTCTATTATTATGTATAGTGAAAGTCCTTTAAACTGGACAACCTCAGGACCAAGTAAAATGTCTGGTTTTAAGATGTATCTGGTTTATAGAGGTTCTCTTCTAGCAAGATATTTAAAAAAGGACCGTGAAAAATATCCAGTTTTGAGGGAATTCTTGTTTTGAGAGGTTTGACTGTATAAGTTAACCTGAAACTGATTTCTCTGTGTCACATAAGATAAGTACTAGGGTCATAAATAGGATTTAGTTGGATAAGATGTTAAAATATATTTTAAGCCTTTTTTTTTTTGTTTTGAGGATTTGTAGCAAATAGTTGCTTTCACTCATTAGATACTTTTCAAAACAATTTCTTGTAAGATAAATAGTATTTAAAGACCACACATGTTGTATACTCTATATGTACCATTTAGTTTGCCAAGTTGTATTGTTTTCAAACATGTTCTACTTGGTTACTGCAAAATGTAAAAGAAGGAAATAAATAAATTTTCTTGAAGGTCATCTATGGCGACACTGACTCGGTGATGTGCCGGTTTGGAGTGGCGACGGTCGCAGAAGCCATGGAGTTGGGTCAAGAGGCAGCAGCGAGTATATCAGAGAAGTTTGTCAAGCCAATCAAGCTGGAGTTTGAGAAGGTATCTTGTATTATATCAGTAATATTCACATAGATGTTTTCCTTGTGCCATTTATACTGAAATACACTTGAGATGTCTGATGTTACATGATTGACTATCTCCCATCCAGTAGATTTGTTGGAATTTCCCCCTTTTCTACTACAACCTGACCTCTGACCTCTCACCTCTCACATATGGCTGAGGAAGAATACATCATGTAAAGATGCACTGTTTAACAGGTATACCGGTATACCACAAGATAAATTTTGAGCAATACTTATCGTGATATGTTTCTAGCATTCTGGTATTTTGCGCTTAAATATTTTATATGTTTGTTAGTCCCCTTTTCTTTTCATACTATAACCTGACCTCTGACCTACATGTATGACCTATGGCTCAAGAAGAATATATCATTTGGAGATGTGCTGTTTATGTTTAGTAGGTTTATTGGTATACCACAATATATATTTTTAACAATACATATCTTGATATTTTCATAGCATATCGGTATATTGCACTTACATATTTTGTACGTGTGATTAGTAATACAGGATTTATGCTGCCTGTCCCCTGTCAAATTTGAGCCTTGACAAGTCATATGTCAAAGCTATGGTATGTGCTTTCTTGTGTGTATCAAAGTACTTATAACAGATTCCTTGTTGCTGTTTGATAACAATGTTTGTATGTGATGTATCTCCAGGTTTACTTCCCATACCTGCTGATCAACAAGAAGCGTTACGCCGGTCTGTTCTGGACAAACCCGGAGAAACACGACAAGATGGACTGTAAGGGAATTGAGACAGTTCGCCGTGACAACAGCCCCCTGGTGGCCAACCTCATCAACACCTGTCTACAGCTCTTACTCATAGACAGGTAATAGACATACGTAGATTGAAACTCTTGAAAAGGGGCTATGCAAAAATATTCCTATAACTTATTTTGTATGCATTTTCTTTTTCTTTCTCTTTTTTTGGTGGTATTATTGATAACCAAATAAAAGATACATTGCTAGATTGAAGATTCATTAAATTTGACACAAGTGATAAATCAGCGATAACTTGAAAACAATTGCATAACCGATGCACAGATGATCATTGTGGAGGCCAGGACAGTTGATTTCATAACCTTCAAAGATATTGACCCTAATTATTATTGAGTGTAATGTCTTGTATAACACATCTGTTTTGCCATTAAATTACACATTGCTTAAAGTTAGAGTAAACTCCAACAAGAGCCTTATGTATTGGAAAGATACATACCCGGACCACCAATACATACTGACACTTTAACAAATGAAAATGCGTAATTTTAAAATTAATGAAAAACCATGATTATTCCTGCTAACTGGGGGCTGCCATTTTGTTTCGTTTTTGCGACGTCCGGTGGTGTAGTTTGGGGCGAAGTGACGTCAGCTCAGTCGAACTTCTCTGTTATGCACAGAGTAAATAAACGCTCTAATTTACGACAAGGCGCTTTGCTTTCATCATCCTGACAACATAAATGACTTGATAGTATAATAAACTATTTAACTAAATCTATTTCGATTTGCATCAATGTAACGAAATGGAGTTATAGTATTTTTTTCTTTTAAAAATTCCAAAGAAGAAATGCATAATATTAGACCTATTGGTAGGATATGTTCGAGCAAAAACGACCACTCACGATACCCAAGTGATGATTTTCTTTAGGATTAGGTAATTGGTCAGTTTTGTGATTTTAGATGGGAAAGTCTACTTAATCAAAAGTTTTATAGATATACTTACAGTAATCGGGGGGGGGG
>JAECMU010299081.1:0-11468 GCA_016106625.1 Dracogyra subfuscus
ACAGAGACATTCGGGCAAATTGAGCGTGCCTGAAACCTTTTCATCATGTACTAGTATTTCCAATATTTCTCCCACAATACTAGTTGTAATTAAATCCATGTAAAATGTGTTCGTTTGAAACCCTATAGTATATATTGCTGATTGGCGGTAACGCTAAAACTAATAAATGTTGTTTTTCAGTTGGCGGTATTTTCGTTTCATTCGGGCACAAATTAGCCTGCCCTTCACCCTCTTCGACCCCTACAAAACAAAAGGGGATCCCGTACGCTTACAACTAGTACATCAGTCCTGTACGGTACCAATTGGTGTGGATGTGTCGGGGTCCATTTTTTCCCCCCACGCAACAGTTATCGACCGTTTTTTAGAACATCGACACGGTCCTTTTTCGTGTTACGCAACACCCCATACATTTGTGTGGTAACTATATGGTATAAAATGTTAAAATTACAGTAGTATAAAACTATAATGGTTTGCAATAGATTCAGAGTAAGTAATCGTTTTTTTATTTTTATTTTTAAAAAACAATTACAAAGAAAAAAATTCCGCGTACTTTAGCAGGGTGAACACTGTTGTATAGGCAACGACCCAAAACATTTTTTTCTTTCTAAAAAAATCGTTAAACAAATTATTTAATGCAAATAAAATGTTGTATTCAGGATGCAATAATCACAAATCATAAAACGATCCTAAGTTGTTGATAAAAATATCAAAGAAAAATCGCAAAATCTTCAAAAGTGTAATTGACCTATATTATCGACGTTTGACCTAGATACAATACTTCGCTGGACCAACTGCCAGTGATTTCTTCTTCTTTCACTCCTTCAATAAACATGTCAGAAGAAGTTGCACAAATATAAATTCATGATTCCGATAATAATGTTTTTAAGAATTGCGTGTGTGTGACATCTCAAGTGACCTATTGCGGTATAGGGAGCACATGTTCTACGTCCGTTCGGACTAGTGCGTCACCATAATTTGCATAAACCTTTAACATTTTTTACATCTAAAACAATTTTTTAACGAGTTCCAACTACATTTTGTGCCACACATAAACACATTCTGACCTCCCTCTCCAAGGGCCTAAGCGACAGGGCCCAAATGTTGTTGTTTGTTTGTTTGTGGTTGTTGTTTTTTTTTTTTTTTTTTTGTTTTTTTTGTTGTTGTTTTTTGTTTGTTTTTTTTTTTTTGTTTTTTTTTTAAGCGGCATAGGCCTAAGCTTCAGGCTTCTCAGTTTTGCTAGGGATGCAGGCAGATTTCTGCCGGAGTTGAACGAAAATCCCAGAATCTGGATGACAACAATTATTCATATTAGCATTACTGCCAAATAGCAAGGACACAACTAGTGAGTAGAGGCAATGGTGTGTGTGTGTGTTCTTATTATTTTATTTAACAACACCAGTATAGCACACTGATTTATTAATCATCGCCTATTGGACGTCAAACATTTGGTAATTTTGAAATATACTAGTAGTCTTAGAGAGAAAACCCATTAGTAGCAAGGCATCTTTTATATACTGTATTATACATCATTCCAAAGATGGGATAGTACATACCACAGCCTTTGATATACCAGTCATGAAGCACTGGCTGGAATGAGAAATAGCCCAATGAGCCCACCGATGGGAATCAATCCCAAACCAACCGCGCTTTACCACTTGGCTGCGTCCCGCCCCTGGTGTGGGAGGTATGCATGGTGGGGTTCATATACAAGAAAAATAGTTTATTAATACTGATGTTTTACGTATATACATGTAACCTCCCTGAAATGACCGCAAACTGGTGTTTTGTACCTTCCATGCTCATTGGTTCATTGTTTAAATCCTAGTTACAGCCCTGAACAGCTGCTATATAGGGATGCAAATGAATCACTACATATTTGTACATGGATTACAATTAATATTGTGTCAAGAGTAAAATGATGGAAATACATGGTGAAAAGATTTTAGGTCAGCTCATTTGCCCGAAATGGTATACCTGGATACTATTCAAATAATAGCCTATATAAAGGCAAATAGATGACCAGTATATATAACTTGTGAATGTCCCTTAGCTGGGCATGGAGTTTATAATAGTTATATAGAAGTTGCATATCCGTGACCCATTTCCTTGTGAATTTGATCATTCTACCCCTCTCCTAAGGGTGGGGCACACACAGGGGAACATTTAAGCCAAATGTTGTGTCCAGGAATACATAAAAATATCAATTGTGCAAATGTCATTAATGTTGTGTTCCCTGTCAACCTTCCCCTCAGACAAATGCATTTAAACTATTATGTCTTCAGAAATACTAGACCATTTCCAACCATGCATATGGTACATATTTAAATAGAGATCACATGTTGATGTTTGTTTCTTTGTGTTTAAATTATGTTTAGGTGAATGGTATTTTACTCTTTCTTTTTACAATTGTGACCATGTGAAGCACTATTTCAAGTATCTTGTGTCACAATAAATTACTGAAATGCATAAAATCCTTTTTACTATTTCTATTATTCTAATATGGTTTCTGCCAGATGGAATGAAGGGTAAAATCGTGTACCCTAAAAACATGGGAATTAATGGATATGGTGTTTTTTTGTAATTTTTAGAACAAGTATAGATAGCTGCTGCTTAAAGTTTGCAAATGAAATGCAGTGTCCAATTTCAAAAGATTCCAAACTTCATAACCACCTAGTAGCGGCAGTTAAGATCTGGAGTTTTCAAGTACTCTCAAATTATTGATTACTGGTGTCCTTTACTTTTGACCTTATGACCCATACGTTGCATGAACACAGCAAATAGTTTCCAGTTTGTTTTACATAGGTACCTAACCATGGTAACCAACAGTTTGCATTGGTTACCATGGTAACAGTTTCAATCTGGGTACCATGGTAACGTAGTTTTGAATTGGTTACCATGGTAACAGAACTAATAAGCTTGATATATTTTTTCTACAGGCATAGTACAATTATGTCACTATATATTGTTTTTTTTCTCAGTCCTTGAAAATTATATTTTTAGAAATTAGTTTTCTCTGTTTTGCATTGGTTACCATGGTAATAGAATTCACAATGTTCACCTTTCTCTTGAAAACACCTGGGAGCTTATTATTACATCATTATACAGTGATTTGTATTCAAATAAATTCATTTAAAACATTGCATATGGAAAATGGTTCCTTTTTTTTGCATTGGTTACCATGGTAACAGAATTAATAATGTTCATTTGAAAATGACGGGAAGTGAAAGGGCATATACCTTTTTTTAAATCTTGTCTCATTTGACAAAGATATATAAAATAATAGAGATAGTATACATATTTTAGTGTCTAGGTAATGTTGGACACAGTGTCCACACTTTACAAAAATGTGTTGATGGTAGTATGTGCATTTGACCCTATTATTCAAAAACAAAAGTGGCTGTGTACTTAATTATTTTTTCTAAATCGAGTAGTATGGTAAATAGATCACCTTATAAACTTAAATTAAAAGAAAAATATTAGTTTTTAATTAAAGTTTTCATAATATGATATATTGAAATTTGCAGCTGTTGCCATGGTAACATAAATAATATAAGTGACTACTAAATGTTAGCATTACGTAGCTGGATATTCTTAGTATATGTGTGTTTATCGTCATGTTAAAATGTCAACTAATTTTAATAATATTACAAGAAATGTATAATAGTTAATGTTGGAGATTATGTTCATCATTTACCCAAAATGTGTTGATAGCCGAATGCGCATCTGACCCTATTTTTCAGAAAAAACAGTGGTTGTCGACTTAATTGTTTCTTTACATCGAGCAGTATGGTTAATAAATCACAACATAGACTTTAATTAAAAGAAAAATATTAGTTTTTAATTAACATTTTCATAATTATTAATGAAAATATGGTATATTGAAATTTGCATCTGTTGTCATGGTAACATAAATAATATAACTGACAACAAAATGCTATAATTTCATAGGCGGATTTCCTTTTTATATGTGTGTGTAATTTCATGTTTAAATATCAACAGGTTTTAATAATATTACTAGAAATGTATAATAGTTAATGTTGGACATTATCTTCATAGTTTACAAAAAAGCGTTGATGACAGCATGTGCATTGCACCCTATTATTTTGAAAAAATTGGCCGTCTAGTTAATTTTTTATTTAAATCCATCACTATGCTTATTAACTCACAGCATACACTTAAATTAAAAGAAAAATAGTAGTGTTTTATTCATGTTTTCTTAATTATTAATAAAAAAATTGTATACTGAAATTTGCAGCTGTTGCCATGGTAACATAAATAAAATAACCATCTACAAAATGCTTTCATTACGTAGGTGGATCATTATGGTATATATGGGTGAAATTTAATGTTAAAATGTCTATGGAATTTAATAAAATTACTAGAAATGTAGAACAAGTGAAAATTCCTTAAATTTAGCAAAAAGAATGTGGCAGGATAAGGGTTAACTTAAGGAAAACATGTTTTGGTAACACACATACCTTGGTCAGATGTATCAGTAGATGCAATGACCTATAATAATAATAATAATAATAATAATAATAATATAATTAATAATAATATGATAATAATAATATAAAAAACAGGAGTTTCGAGTTCATAATAAGAATTAGCAAAGAGTACACAGGTTACACTGTGTAGACGGCAATACACAAAAGAAAGTTCAACTTCTGCCACCAATATAGTAATTATCAATAAGAGTGTGTACATATAACGTGCACACATGATCTGATTTAAGTGATTTGGTTCTGATTTACTTCGCACAAATTTGGTACTGACCAGGATGTGAAATGTCAAATGCTGATATGAGTTATTAACACAAATGAACGCCTATTAACCTTAGTGAATGCACAAAAATGAGTGTACACATATGAATATCGAAGAAAGGTTGACTACAACAACATAAATACCATGTAATAAAAAGTCAAAGATAAAAGAAATAGTTCAATTAATGTACTTAGCAAAGCATAAATATTGAATACCTCGGCTAACTCATCGAGTGTTTTTTTTACCCATGCTCAAAGATCTGTTTAGTTCAGCATATTTTAGTGTGTATGCAGATGTGGACATACTCGTCTGTCCATACTCTACAACCTCAAGCATACTTGTGAAAATGTACTCATACTGATCCTGTGAAAAAAAGAAAGAAAGAAAAAAGAGAATATAAACATAAATACACATACAAATGCCTACATATACCTTGCATATAGGTTTAGTTGGTCTGGGTCGGATTACGCTAGGCTAAGCTAGTCTAATATCTATATATTGCTTCAATGTTGACTATTCAAACTGCTATTTATAGATAAAGTAAAACAAAACAACTTCATTTATTGGATAGACTAAATAATCTGTTTCTCAGAAGCTAAAATTAAAAATTAAATTACTAACAAACCTTTGTCTGGACCATGTTTTTCCTTTGATCTCTCATCTTTGTCATCACTTCCAGTATGTTCATTCTTCCAGTTTTGTTTATCTCTTCTGTCAGGATATGTAGAGCGATGTATGTTCCAGTTCTTCCAATTCCAGCACTATTAAAACAAACTGATTCTGTTAGTGAATATTTCCTTAGTGATAGACAAAACGCGATTTGAAAACAATTAAGATATTTGGATGTTTAAACAAATACAAATTAAAACATGGCTGTAATGTTCAGTAGTTATTACCTGCAGTGCACCAGGACAGGACCAGGGCGGGACGGGGGTGTCTCTCTTGTCAACCAGAAGAATTCCAGTAAGTCCAACACATTAGGCACTCCGTGGTCAGGCCATGATGTGAAGTGGTAATGGTCGAATGTCTTGCATTTCTTAGACTGAGAAATAATAATAATACAAACATTTATCACATATACAATAAATATACAGGTGACTACGAAAAACACAGAAGAATGAACATAAAGTACACTATATACTTTCTGAAGTGAGTGTAAAATCTTTATGATTTCAAATACAATGGACGAGCAACAAGCTTTCTGGGAATAATAAATATCACGTCACTTTATGAAAAACAGCAGAATAAAAAGAACAATCCAACAACTGGAGGTATCATCAAAGATATTGATGGTAGAATGGAGCTTTTGTTACAGTTGGATACTGGAAATTATACTGCAGAAAAGAACCAAACAGATACAAAGGAAGACTATCGTAATATTGTATCTGACTTCACATGACCAAATGAATATAAAGGTGAAAAGTGTAAACCAATATTGTTAGAAAATGTCAAGTATGGGTAAATATTCGTTTTTTTTTAACGCCTTGTATTATCACTGTAATCAGTGATTCATATTTATGTGGAGTAATTGTTGAACCTTTCTCTTATTTCTGCTCTGTTCAGAGATGAGAGCTTCATTATGACTAATATTACTGTTTTATCCTTAAGATCAATAGGAACAAATTCTTGAAGGCAGTTTAAGCATTGCTTTTCTTTATTTTAGCGGTGTTTATCTGTCATATAGATGAAACATTAGATAGAGTGGAAGCAACTACTAGTTTGCCAATTGCTCGTTCGATTTATGCAGAAATATGGTCTTGTTGGTCAAAAACGGCCTTTTTGTTCAGATTTACCTTCATGTTGGTGATCTTTATCTTTCTGATGATGTAATGGGCTCGTTCAGTGACGTCTTTCACCACCACGTCAAAATACCCAACTTTCATCGATCCCGAATCGTTCCAGTAGGGCACACACTTATGCTAAAGTACAAATGAAGGAAAGTTACCTATAAATATTTAATATAACAATGTGTGCATTGGCAGGATTCGAACCTACTACACCTACAGGATATTTGAAAGCTCGCGGCCTTAACACTCGGCCAACCAGGTTTTCCACAAAAATGGAAGCCAGATTATCCAGAGTTAAAAGAAGTTTAATGGCAGACACTCGATTCGAAATTGACGCAGGAGTTTGTATTAATAAATAGCAATGTTTAGATTGCAACGGGGCTACTGATGTCCTCTCGGACTAATATTTTGAAGGTAATTATCCAACATGCATGATTAATGAGGAATATAACAGACAATATCTTGGCGTGTCATACATAAGAGTACAATTATTTTGAGTCCCATAAATTAAGACTAGTGCTGTTCCAATGATCGTTAATACTCGAAATGTTGGGCTCCACTGATGTTATGATTGATGTTCAATATCTATAATCGATTGTGTCAACTGATATTCCTAAAGTTTAGATGTTGGAACTGCTATAAATATGCCGTAATTTGTGTTTGTTTTCATAGGCTCGGGACATAGCTCAATGGTAAAATCCTCGCTTGATGTACAGTCTATCTGGGATCGATCCCAGTCAGTGGGCCCATTGACATATTTCTTGTTCTAGGCAGTGCACCATGACTGGTATATCGAAGTCCATGGTATGTGCTATCCTGCCTGTGATTTGACACATATAAAATATTGCTTGCTACTAATTGAGTTTCTTCTGCGATACCATAATTATTATATCAAAATTACCAAATGTTTGACATCCATTAGCCAAAAATTAATAAATCAATATTCAACAACCTTTTTCTTTCTTTTGTTTTCGTATATATGTAACAATGAACAGGTGTTAAGGGAAACAAATATATGATTTATAGGGTCTATCCAGAACCAAATCCCACAACAATATGTGCATTATCATGATCTTAATATAAAAACACTTTCCAATTTCTCCCACGATTTCAATCTGTTTCGACCCTTTCTGTCAGTTTCCTCCGAGACTGTCTTCTGAGCTGTCCACATCATCGCCTACCTGTCTCAACTTCCTCCACGGGTGCAGCCTCTGTGTATTTCTCTGCACCCACCTGGCATCCTCGTCATCTGCCGCTAATAAAGCTAGTCTGACCCACGGCACTAACTAACGACCGCCGGTAGTACGGGTTCATAGTAGGTGGTTACAAGCGCCTCTTAAACAATGCCAGAAAGTAGCTACGGAACACTCTCCGAAGTGGTCAATCTAAGTCCACAGTTAAAAGCTGATGGGGAATGGCAGATGTGTAGCACAGACAGCCACACGAGACAAGCAGCTGTCGATGTTGGAGAGACAAGGACTGGGATGTGGAGGTGGACAGCGAAATAAATTGAAAGATAGGAGGCGTTGCCAGATCGGGAAGAAATGAGATGGGATTCAAAGGAGAGAAAGGAAAGGGGCAGTGGGATTTTTTTTTTTTTTTTTAAATAGCATAGTCATAATAATTAAATCTAAAAAGTTGGTTTCTTGAAGTAAACAGATTATAGCCGGTGTTTCATGATTAAATTCCAAACGATTTCTAACACAAATTAATATTTTTAAAATGATCTTGCTGAAGTTGTAGAAATATAAGGTAATAAAAACAGGTATCCTTAGATAATAAATACGCACCACTTCACCAAAATATGTAGAGGAAACATGTCCATGAACAAACTGTAAAATGTGCAAATGTGTTCGTTAAGGAACATGAACTCTAGTTTATGTTATTTAGCTTTTGATTTTCTGGACTAAACATCAAACACAAACCTTTCCATCCTCAACTAGGTTCGTCAACATGACAATTTGTCCACAGTCCTGCTCCCAAATCATTCTCCAGAAATCTGGTAACGTCACTGTGTTTGGAGCTGGAATATAGAATGAATATTCAAATAACATAAGATTTCCCTAGTCTGTATCTTAATCAACTGATAGCTGTATCTCTCTAAATGTTTAAAGTTTGTTTTGTTTGAAGACACCACACATTGACTAATTAATAATCGGCTATTGAATGTTAAATATTTGGTAATTCTGACACATCGTCATCAGAGAAAATCTGATACATATTTTATAATGCAGCAATGGCTCCTTTGTATCCACATACAGAAAATCACATGCCATGACCTTTGACCAGTTGTGGGACACTGGCTGGAATGAGGACAACCCAAAGTGATTCGAACCTGAGACGATAGCACTTCAAGCGAACACTCAACCAACAAGATTCCCCCGACAACATTTTGTAAAATGAAAACACTATCTGCTAAAAAAAAAATCATGTCAGTGGGTTAATATAAAACTACAGACCTGGAGCCAAGTGAGATTTAATTGTTGCAAGAGTTTGATCTCTTCTTAAGTGCACTTTCCCGCATTTTTTTTCTTCTTAAGTTGGTAATTCTGAATCGGGTGAGCATACTCTACATTTTACATTTGGTTCCAAGGATGGACTAATTAGAGTCTTTCTTAAGTAGCCTTTCCCGCAAAATATTTTTTCTTAAGTTGTGGATTTGGGCTCAGTGAGATGCCCTCTAATAAGTAGCAAAGGAATTTTGAATGGAACTTTCACAACAATTAAATCCCATTTTGGGGGTATTTTCAGTAGCACCCCCTATTTACTCCCGCACTATATTTACTTAAGAATTGGCTTTCTGTAGTCATTTGGGGTCCCTCTACACCTCAACCACCTCGAACCTTTTGGAACTCGCTACAATTAAATGTCACTTGGCTCCCGGTCTACTAGTGATAGGCAGCATGTACCCTCACTTTGAAATGCTATGACAGAACATACCACAACCTTTGATTAAACCAAGGACATTAACACCTCTCCAAATAAACATCTGAATGTCAAAAGGTATAATCACATTTAAAATCGTAACTCGGCACATGACAGGGGTCAAAGGATGATTTTGGCAAAATTGTGAAAGCTACAAGGTGATTCGTCTATAAGAGGACTGCCACTCCTCAGGGAGATGCAGTAATAAAGTCTTAATATGTTTTAGTTACAGTTTCAGTTGGAAGTGATTGGGTGTGGCATTTTAAACAGTTTGACTTCAATAAAGATGTATATGAGTTACTTGTGTCTCCTTACCTTGAGCTGCGATGAAATAATTTGGCTTCTCATATGCCTGAAAAATTACAATTGAGAATTTACCTGTATGAATGCACAATTATATATATTGTATTAATGATAACTAAGTTTAGCGATATTTCAGTTAGGCATGTGATGTGTATGCCATCAATGGAAACAGTATCGTCCATGACGCAAATATGTTTGTGTATGCTTGCAGAGGTATATTTTAAAAACCGTTTCAAGCAACATGTAATCTAATGTTTTATGAATAAATACTGTCTAAATTAAAGGTGACATATGTTAGTATTTAGTCACTAATATGCATATAAAATAATGAATTGATTTTGATAAAAAAAAATCAACACAACACATCCTGATGCTGTATATAGAACTAGAAAATATTCTAAAGCATGAACAATTCTATAAAATAATACAGAAATATGGCTTCAAACCATTTAAAGTCTAATCTGAACTGATACATCAACTATCCATGGTGTTTTCTATAAAGTTAAATTGTACAGAATGTATTAAATGTGTGGGTCTAGACTTCAAAGTGTTATAAACATGAATCCAGACCTTTAATGTGCTGGTGAAACTCTGAAACTTGTACAATATATGTACTAAATACTTTTGATATTACAGCTCGACAAAATAATTGTATGATGTAGCAGTCAGAGTACAATGCATATTTCACAACAACACAGTGATATTGATGGATATGTTTCATTGGTTTTGAACCATAACAAAGACAACATTACAGATACATTATTGTTAATTATGAATTCTTACATCCACATAGCTTGCGTTGATGTAGTCAGAATGTGGAGTGTTTGGCAGTGCAGATAGTTTGACACGGTTGTTGTCATCTGGAATAAACAGTAACTTTCAAATAACTAGCACAAGATATCGAACTAACAATAACAAATAAATAACAAAGTGAAATAATAAAATATAGCATATTCTGTCTGCTAATAATAATTAATAGATCATGATGTAATTAGATGAATCACTCTTTAATTTTTTCTGGCTCCTGGAACTCGAATACAAAAACCTTCAACGACCATGGCATAGCAAGTTATTTTATAAATAGTTTTTGTTACAGCCAAGCATCAAATCAATAATAGTGTTATACTGTAGTTAGTTTATATGGCAAACAGTAAAACATTTAATTTCGCTGCAGCTCTGAAACACCTAATTGGGTCTGTGTTGTTAATACTTTGAAAATGTACTGGAGGCAGGAAGTCATTGTAAACAATAACACATTATCTCTGGATGGCAGAAACTGGCACGGATCATGGGTGTTTCCAGTTGTGTGCTCAGTGACCTTATCCCAAACTTAGATGGTGAAACCGGCTTCCTGGCATTGTAGCAGGTTGCTAGAAACACTTAACAAATTTAGAAAACAACATTGTCAAACAAAGCAAAGCCTTAAAACCAGTTATAACAGATATATGTGTTACACTAATTAGTACATGAAATGTAAGCTATCATTCCAGTTATAACAGATATATTTATTACACTAATTAAATACCAAATGTAAGCTATTATAGTAAACTGCACCATATATGTAGTGTTGAGATATTGACTGAATTAATAATGTTATTCAACAGTTAAGATATGGTAATATGTTCAATGATTGTTAATACACAAAATAAATACAGGGCCATTAACTATATTCAGCATTTTTCCTTGAAG
>JAECMU010299546.1:0-13822 GCA_016106625.1 Dracogyra subfuscus
TAACATGAAATTATAATAAAGGATTAAGAACAAACTGCAATTACACAAATTGGAATAACAGATCACTATATAACTATCACAACACTTAATTCACAAAGTCTGTTAATAATGTCTGTCGCGCATTAGGACAAGGCATGAAAGCTACAGAGCTGAGAAAGTTTGTTAAATCCCCAATAGCACGGACAGGATTTCCATTGGAATCTCTGCTGTCCACAAATCGAGTTAACAACTCCAGAGCCTCTGTTGCTGACGTCAATGACGGCGGAGGAAAATCGACAGTGTCGTCGTTTTCCGTGTCACTCTCTGGCTCTGATTCTGCTACAACAGGGGCACCGCTTCTTTGTTAATTAGAAAACCAATAACCGATCACCACAAATTAATCCTTCTTTAATCCGATGCCATTTTACCAGTCCGCAATTTATCAAAGCCATAGTTCACGTGACTTCCTGCATTCTGTAATACTCTGCTCGATTACCGTGGTTTACTTTAAGATCGGTGAGGCCATTTAATACCTTGATTAATGTTTTAGATAACTTCACTCATTAATCTCACATGTGAACAGTAATTACAAATCATATCTGTTTAACAAATAATTTTACTATCGACACATCAAGGCTCTTTTGTACATAAAAGTTTAAGTTGGGACCTCAAAAATATATCGACACAAATGTAATATCGACACAATCGTATCGACTCAACAGAGTTAAAAACATGATCGTTAATACACGTTTCGGCCGGGACCGGCCAGTCATATCGACACAAACAATATATCGACTCGAGCAAGTTCGACACAACGGTGCTCGACTGTATATATATATATATATATATCATTCCTGTCTTATCACTGTCTTATCACAGAGACATTCCAGAGTTTGATCAAATATATATTTAATGATAGTGCCACAACCTCCCTGTTCCAATGCATGTATATATTAATAGAATCAATCACTGTTGTCAGGTATAAATAAGGGAATTCCAACCCAAGGGACCAAATGTTTTGTGAGGGCCGAGGTTTACCGAGGCCCTTACAAAACATTTGGTCCCGCGGGTTGGAATTCCCTTATCTATACCTGACAACGGTGATTGATTCTTTTTCTTGCCCACTTAGTAACTAAAGCAAAAATACGCCATTCTTGGCCGACTGTAAACATTGAGTCTACAGACTCCTTTAACCATACGTGCTAAAAAGTAGTCCCATTGGACAAAATAAAATAATAATAATTTCACAATTAAGTTCAAAATTTTAATTTCATTAACATAACGTTTTGGAGGATTATAAAAATAAAAATAATACAACATGAACTGGCAGCTTCGCAGACAAATATTTCAACAAAGTTATGAAAAATATTAGCTATCACGTCACTTGGATGTCGTTTACATCGCCACGGGCTTTTGCGGTCAATATGTTGGTCTTCGAGCATGTTACACGAGGCGGGAAAGTTGATTTACGTATTTTTGATAATGAACAATATGCAACATGAAATGGCATTTTGGTGAGAGAAAAAACATACAAGTCAAGCAAACGGTTTGTCTCCAGTTACAAGTAGCCTCATAACCGCGTATGTAGAACTCGTCTATACCCGTGGGTAAGATAGATTTATCTAGCACCCGTGGGTAAGATGGATTTTTCTAGCACCGTGCAAAAGCTGGATAATCCGGTCTAGTGGGCAAGAATCTCCAATCTTAGCTCTGTGTACGGTAATCGCTTATCAAAATGACATCATTTCGTGATCTCCTTCTAGTTACGTTTGAAACATTTTAACATGGTCCTTGTTATTTGTAAAAAATTAAGAATATAATTACACTCGCATGTGAATCATTCAGATTTTACTTGGGCAATACAAGAATCCTGACACAGTATGACTCACAAGCTCATGTAATGATCTCTATATACAAATATGTAATTGTGTCATGTACCTTTTAGGTGTTTCCATCTGTGAACAATGTAAGATCGAGTCTGGAGGGATATATGGCTGGAGGATCGATTCCTTATCATTTCAAGACTGCCAAGAAACAGTTGTATCTTCATCAGTTCTTCCGGTAAGTTTGCCTTTCATTCAATTTTACACACATGGTGTTTTTTTAAACTTAAAATAACTACAAAGGTCTTTACAAATTACAGAGGTATTGCATTCTTTCCTTCAGAACTAAATATTTTACTTATTTGTTTGCAGCTGTTTTATATCATACCTAATATATATTTGTTTTGTTTGTAGACAGTGGAAGTCGGAAGGCCGTGGTCGAAGCTTTGCTTCTCCTCACATTAAAACATACATCCGCCCATCTCCTGATTTCACAGAAGCAGCCTGGTTTCTCGTTACAAGGTAAAACAAGCATCTACTATGTGACTTTATAAACACAAAAACAAATCATTTTAAGAAAAACATGATTTTGCTACATGTTGTGTAAATCGCACAAAAGACAGTATTACAATATGCCGAGTTGTACTAATATACACTGCTGACTCTAATTTTGAAATTATATTGTATGATTTTCAGTGTAGAAGTAATAGTTATGTTGAATTTCAGTGCCAATTTATCAAAAGCAGCTTGGGGTGCCTTTGAAAAGAATAGCAGTCAGCTGATGATCAGATCATATGAAATTGGAGTACTTTTCCTGCCAAAACATTTTGTAAGTACTAGTGTACCATTTCTTTTGGTTAACCACCTTAGAAAAGAAAGTCGGATAATATTTTGTTAACATGTATTTTTGAATACAATCAGTGAATTTTGTAAACCGCTCTAACCTCAAGCATTATCTATTTAATGAATAACCTTTTATTGTCAAACATGGCAAATATATTAGGTAATATGATCAGGTATTATAAAATAAAATGTGGACTAAAAGGTGGTTGTAGTTTTGGCTGCAATTTACTCATTACTCACATGCTTATATAACCATTTTTGTTGAAATATGTACCATTTACTGACCTGCAGTGCTCCAAATAATTTTTAGATCTGTTGGGTATTTCACTCCCTGTTTTGAAAATAATAGAGTGAAATTTCATCCAAAAAAATTTTCACTACCCATTTTTAAATTTATGGAATTTAAGTGAAAATATTCCAATAAATAGTTAAACGTTATTACTATAATTAATACTGTGTACTTAAATAAATAATCCTTGATACACTCGGGAAAAGAAAAGTTTTGAGTGAATTGAAAATCTTTTGCGTATCTTGTACGCACACTAATAAAAACAATTGCGTATTTAACCATTTTATATGCGTAAAATACGCAAATACGCAGCTTATCTGGAGCACCGTGACCTGCTTAAAACCATTCATGTTGAAATATGTATTAAATGTAGTGTTAAGAGCACAGGTCATTGATATATATTCTACGTTTGTAATCAGTATTTATAAAACAATTGTCAAACTTGGATCAAAAGAAAAAGAAATATGAACCAAAACACCATCAGTTATTGGGTGTTGCCCAAAGCTGATCTGAATGAAAGAATGAGTAGGAATGAAAGCATTTAGCAACAAATACATTGCAGTGCTTTTCTTATAGGGTCCGTTAAAACTGACCAACGATGCAGAAAAAGCAGCCTCCTCTTCAAAGCCTTTGTTTCCACTGCCCTACGACTTGCCGCTCACCAAATACAACAAAGGAGGTGGGTTCCATTTACATACTAGATTGTTACTTTATTGTGGATCAATTTTAGTATTTACACATATTTGGCTTTATATGTAGAGCAAATAATTTCCTTTAGATCTAGTTTGGATATACACTACTAAAGCCATTTCTGAAGGCTTTTCTAGAATTGATTACAGATTTCGCTGTACTGCGGCCTGATATTTTTAGAATTTGTATGCTCCCAAATAACGTTATAAAAGGAGAAGTGTGATTATTTACAAACGAAATGTTAGTCTACACAGTGCTGTTAGCAGTCTGATTAAAATTAGTTCTGCTGGTTTGTAAAAACACAAAACATGTCATATACGCTCAGAATAATTCAGAATGTTTTAAAATTATTTTCAAATCACTGGTATGATCCTGCAAGTAAGGTTTTGATTGGTGGACATGAGTTCCAACTGGCTGCAGTTAGATCCACATGTAATAGTGGAGCTAATTTTAATTAGATGGTAAGTATAGTGACTCCCACATTGTAAGTTCAAACTGAATTGTCTTTATAAACATTGTTTAAACTTAGGGCTCAAATATGGAATTCAGATTAGAATTTGGTAAAATGTTTAAGCAGTAATAGCACTGCAATTCAGTTTTATCACACACCTGTTATTTTGATGTAAGTTTGAGCTTTGATTTATGAAACATACTGCTGTTTATAATTATTATAAAACGAGTATTCTTTTGTTACAGATCGTCCCTGGATGGTGGATATTCCTTGTGTTGATCTTCCAGACACTCATGGAATAATGTGGTGTCCACCAGCAGATGACTTGTGATGTTTTCCTGCTATGCCTTGTGTACATTCTCAAAGAACTGTAGACTGCCCAGTGTCTTTCACATGTCATCAATTTTTGTTGATGAACATTGACATACATTTTTATATATTTACTGTCCTATGAATTTATTTTTTTGTTTAAATTCATAGAGAACCATTGGACTTTATTAGAAGTCATTCCTTTGGATTGTGTTTCAGTACGAAATAAATATTGGTGGTTTTATATAATTATATGCAGTCAAACTTTGATAACTCGATCTTGAAGGGGATGAGGAAGTAGTTAGTTTTAGGGAGTTCGAGTTTTTGAAATTAACAAGAGTTCAAATTTGAAACTGCATTGCAACTGGTTTATTTTGTTTAATATTGTAAGAAGCATGCACTTTGCTGCCTACCTCTAAAAACTATGCATCCTCAGCTCAAAGGCGAATTAACATATCAGTCCCACCCCACGGCATCCCATCCCACCCCAGCTGTTGGCATCTTATCATACATTAATTTTGTGTATATTGTAAAAGTAAGTAAATAAAACAAAAAGAATCACCCAGATAAATTTGAAATATATGTTTGGGCATATAGGCTACATGTATTTATTGACAGAAAAACAAAACGAAAAAAGAAGGCATTTACATACATATATAAATAATAATAGGAATGTTGATGTATTTTACAGTTGTCAAAACATGGGGGAACGTAACTAATAAATAAAACACTGAATACCGAATAACACTATAAGTACATTTGTTTTACCCAAAATTATTTACACTTCACACCTCTACTTTCTTTCTCCAAACTGGTTACCCACCCTCCATTTTTTGACCTTATGCAAGATTGCTTGGATGACAAGAAAGCAGAACTTTTTAAAACTGATCTGGCAAACCCCAGATTTTTGGGTTCTTCCCCAGATTTTTAACATAACTAAATAAATAGGTAATTAATAAAAATTAACTAATACATAAATAAAAAAGAAAATAGATTCACGCCTTTGAGAGCAAAAACAAACTGCGTTAACAGTTATTACAGATGCTCTTTGAAGTTAACCAGACACTGTCTGTAATTAAGTAGGATGTAGCACTCTCTTCACCATGGACGAACTGCGATCTATTATTCTCGAATTATCACCCTAATCGGAGACGGACCTGCTTCACTTGTTTGACATGATTGACAATTTGATCAATCCACACACGTCGAGTTTTAGAGGTGCATACTCTATTAAATTATCATGGCGATTCCAAAGAATTAGGCCGAGACATCGAGTTTACCAAGTTTTTGAAGGTCATTATTACTAGTTTGTATAGCAACTCCGCCTGGACCGTTGCTTCAGATCGAGAGATTGAAGGTGGAGTGATCAAAGTTTGACTGTATTAGAATGCTGAAGAGTATCTACAGAAGCCATTTTGGAATAGAGGTCCGCAACATTAAAGCATTGTACTCTTAATCATGTGAACGTTTACTGTGAAGAGTAAAAAAAAAAAGTCGGTTCTACAGATCATGTGTATGTGAAGTGAATAGTGGATTATTGGCACAGTGCATATATACTAATGCCATTTATGAATATCATGAGACAATTTGAAAATTCTGTTTGTAAAATAATTTTAGTTGTGTAGGTTTTTTTCTTTCTTTTTTTCTCTCGTTTGTTTAATGACTCATCAACACATTATAATTACGGTTATATCGGCGTCTGACATATGGTCATGTCGAGAGAAAATAACAGTGGTTAGCCGATCCTAGACTGACCGCGCATCAGGCGGGCACTGTACCACTGGGCTATGCTTCCCGCTAGTTATAGTAGTGTAGGGTTTACAAATTTGGATCAAACTCGTTGGAAAAATAAATTCTTGCTTGTTAGTTGGTATCAACTTCATTGTATTTAGTAATGTACTTCTATTATATTGTTTTTGCTACACAAAGTATTAAATCTATCAGACTGCATGTATGTATATGTGTATGTTTGTATATATGTTTATGTATGTTAGTTAGTTTACACAAGTATGAAGATAAATTGTAAAGCGGTGTATCAGGGCTCCCCAACCCTGGCACTGTCTAATGGTCTGGGGACAATAAAAAAAATCTATCAGCAAATTATTGGACTTCTATGCATGTGGAACTGGTATATTAATGGTTTCGCTTAAGTACTTCTTACTGCATATATACACAGGGCATCATTAAAACACTTTACATAGCCCCCATTTTATTATATCACAAGACTTCGTCAATCACACAAGCCCAGATTCTAATCCAATTAAGGTTAAAGTATTTTGCACCAAGCAAACATCTCGGCTACGTGTCCTGTATATCATGCCAGTGACATCACCTCAAATGCATAAGGTGTATGCACTTGAAGGTGATCTTGGAGCTAAGATATCTTTCTTGAATGGGATCCAATCTTGTGTAAAGGTAAACTCAAACAAGAGATTTGTGTGTTGGAAAGATTCATACCCAGACCACGGACACTTTAACAAATAAAAAATGTGTAATTGTAGAGATAATGAAAAAAAACACATTATTCTTGCCAACTGGGGGCAGCCATTTTGTTTAGTTTTTTTGACGTCGGCTCCATCCATCTACTCTATGCAGTGTAAACAAATGCTCTAATTTACAAGGTGAAGTATTTTTCTTTTTAAATCCAAAGAAATATGCTACATTAGAGCAAAAACGACCACTCAATACCAAAGTGATAATTATATTTTCTTTAAGACTATGTAATTGGTGAGTTTTGATGGGAAAGTCTACATAATCAATGGTTGTACAGAATTACTTACAGATTACGATTCGAGGGGCATCCATGCAGCTATAGCACAATACCTTGTGATCTTCATAAAAGACAATGTCAGTACAGACAAATTAACCATGAAAACACTCAGATTATTATTTCAGTACATGGAAAACACAATAGTTATTTTAACATTTGACAATGGTGGTTTATTTTGTATTGAAAAATAATATATAATTGTTACTGGCTTACTGGGATGGTTATTACAGAACATTTTGATGCATTTAAAAAAATTGGGGGTTTTGTTTCTTCAGTTCGAAGTAAAAGTCCTGACATGACACGTTAGGCATTACATAGCCACCAGCGGGCCTTCACATTTAACCGTTTTAGTAATTAACTATACAATTATACTTGTTGATATTGAGCAATAATGTGCATTATATATTGTTGAATATGCATACCAGACCACACAGATATCGAGAGAAGAAACCTGCTGTCATCACTTCATAGGCTACTCTTCGATTAGCAGCAAGGATTTTTATATGCACCATCCCACAGACAGGATAGTACATACCACGACCTACGTTACACCAGTTGTGGAGCATAGGCTGTAATGAGAAATAGCCCAATACATGTGGCAATAGGTCTATCGAGTTCAATCCTATACCCACTGTACATTATGCAAGTGCTTTACTACTGGGCTACGTCCCTCTGTCCTAGACAAATATCTTAACTTTTAAAAGTGTTAACAAAAATAAAGAATGGTAATTCTCAACAACAGGTGTAAACATTTTAAAATAAACAAAACAACGCAAAATAGTATATTTATACATTTTAATGGATGAATTGTCATTTGCTATCATTCCCTAGAAGTCGATCCATGATGATGTCTTGGTACAATGGTCACTTCTGTTAACAATGAGAAAAACACTTTTATCCTTACATATACAAAGATCTATCACATTCATATGTATATAAACCAATAAAATTTGTTTTATTATTGTTCTTTACAAACTGCATAAAGTTACACTTCCTATGTACAAGAAACATTTTCCTGTTATTTAAAAAAAAATAAAAAAAAAATAACGAGAAAGGAAAAAAAAAAAGCTGAGCCGTGTTAACTAAATCACATAAAAAGACAAATGTAGATTTCTCTTCATCTCAAAATAAATAAAGACAATATTAAAGCAATAAAAGCAAAACGCCTGTATGAAACTAAACAACCTTAGTTAAATTAAAGTTTACAGACTTCTGTACTTTTATCTACCATACAAAACAGAACTGCCTACAGAATGTATGTGAATTTGTTTTATAAAGCACCACTCCATTCCCAAGAAATGAATGGAAAATGATAAAACATCCTAGTAATCCATATTTAATTGGATTTGGCCTTATGTACCATATATAATTTATGATAAAACATACAATATAATTTTTTTAAATAATCTAATGGTATAACAAAGCAGAAATTTTAAATACAAGACATAAGTGGACCATGCAATATCTTATGCTTATAAGATAGTGGGTGGGATGGTTAAGGTTATTATACAAAACCCCATAGCAGTGGGTTGGTTCGAGTTATTTCAATTCAATTTAGATAGAAAAGGACATGTCTGCACTACACAGTAGGCAATTCAATTGGTACGCTACATAATTTCAATGAATATTTGATGAGAACAGTTTAAAAAATAAAATCTCCCCTATCATGAAATTTTCTTTTTAATAGCTCTTGTGAATAAAAGTGACTGTCCTGTCACTTTTAGTACCAACAACTGTAAACCTAATTTCATCACCTTACTAATCAAGTAAAACCAAATATTAATCTTGCTAATTAACAGCTTGATCTGTGTCAAGTTATTTTAAGATATTATTTCACAGATTTGTAAATTTGATTATTTCAATGTATACCTCTGAAATGCCTCTTAACACTTCATAAATACAAATTTTGTAGATATGTGAACAAAATATCTTATTTTCCTTGAAAACACCTAAAAAGCATACTTAAAAAGCAAACAAAAAAAAGCAAACTAAATCAGCAGTTTCAACGTAACTTCAAAGACATGATGTCAACGTAATTCATCAAGAAGCCAATTCATCAAGAAGCCAAGCCATAATAGTTTGAACTTACCTTAAGATAAATTTCTTACTTTAATTAAAACTTAATAAATACGTAAGTTCTTACATGGACTACTTTAAAAATACAAAGAAAGTTTATTACCAGATACCAGTTTAATGCAATAAAACATCTAGTAATTGCTATTATATTATTTAGGATACCATACAATGTTCCGTTTTTATAAATATTAAAGAACACAATTTTTAACACTACTGTATATATTAAGAATTAATGCATACATTCCAATCTTGTTAAAGTGAATACCCACTTACACGCATTTTAAGTTTGTTACACTGGTATAATTTGAAATTTTATTATCAGTTAACTGGTGCAATAATCTAGTATACATATATGAAAATGTAAAATAAGAAAACAATGTGTGTAGACTCTTGGCAACAATGTTTAAATCCTTGTAAAATACAACACTAGTCAGTCTTTATTATTTTTAGATATTGAGGTATCAGCAAATCAAAAAAAATAAAATGTGGCCAGCTTGAAATCCAAAATGGATTGAATAATATAAATCAAATGTCATTTTATGAAAATAGGACTCAAAATGTAGGTTTGTAATAATTTGCAGAAAAAAAAACATGGTGGCCACATTGAAATTTAAAATGGCTATCCTAAACACAAATTTAAAAAATTGGCATTAACATTTTAAACATTGCTGCCAAGTTTTTACTCCAAATTTTACAATCTTCATTTTTCTTACATATATATACTAATCACAGCAATTTTTGTAACTATTATATTACACTTTTTCATTTGCTTTTGTACTATTCGTTGTTCTGGTTGTGTGTTGTGGATCCTTTTATGTTCACCAAGTAAACACGACTGCACACATTAATTTGCATAATTTGGAAGCCATCTACTGTTGTCACTTATTGCTGTGAAAATTTGTAAATGCAAGTACCAGTAGTTCTTTCCTATATATAATTAATTGCTGATTCATATATATATTTTATACAAAATCATAAACAGTTGATAAAAATGTCTTAATTTTAACAGATTCAATGGAAAAATATAACTATTTTAAAATGTTTTAATATTTTTATTTCAGGTAGTACTATTTCAAACTTTTATTTTTGTTCTTTAAAAATACATGTGCATATTTACACATCCTCCAAGTGGGTTTTGCTGTAAAAACTGAAGTCTCTAAACAATGTATAACGTGTATTGTACACCAATACTTACATTACAAAATTTTAATGAACTACAAAAAAAAAAAAAATGATTTCAAGTCCAAATATTTAATGGATATCTATTTTGTATTTGACCATTTGCAAATGTTAATACTGGCTTTACTGTCAAAGTTTTACTGGTGATGCAACATGCCTGCAAAAACTGAATACACTGGCTGTCAATTTTATCCATCACTACAGGCAAATGTTTGCAGCACTTTTTACTTTTAAGTGTAAAAATAATCAAGGATATAATCATCAATGTTCTTAAATGTGAAGACCTAAAGAGGTAATTCAGGGTTGGGTTATTCCTTCTGAATTTTTATGGTTTTGACATTTTGTTGTTTTTGTCCTATTTTTCAAACAAATTAGGGTTATATTGATAATTAGTTGTGAATAAACTGGCCAAGGTGTTATTGCATTTCTTAATTTTTTCCTATTTTCAAAAGAATCAGTACTATATAGACAATTAGTTGTGAATAAATTTGCCGAGACACAATTGCAGTTTTATAAAATGATGTGAAATAACCAATATGCAGTTATCAGGGATATGATATCGAATTTAACAATAAAGCTGAAATGATCTTTAAAAAGATACAGAAGTACGGTGCTTTTTCAACATTTTAAATCATATGCACTTTAAAAAAATTAATTGATAAAAAAAAGGCTAAAATCAGTTAAAAAGCAGTTATTTGTCACACACTTGAAGATTATATTAAGAACCCTTTTTTTGGTATAAATTTTAAAACCGCCCAAAAACTATCATTTTTATTACATACCAGATTTACATTTAGTATGATTAGTATAATAATGAAAAATATCCAATCCTGTCAAAAGTATCAAATTAAAAATATCCCTCTGTAAACATCAAACAGAACTGAACTTCGTGTGTATGTGACATGATTGGTGTTTGTTTTTGTTTTTTTCAGTACCTGTATTACAGATAAAGAAAGTCGGTAAAAGAAAATATTAGTGCCTTGGTACAGTGTATTAAGCAGGATAAAGGCACAACATTTAGAAAATCAGTATTAATTTAACAAATAGTGAACTTGTTATTCTTAATTACGAAAGTAGGTCCGTTAAACACTGGGTTGAACACTCACATGGTTAAATAGGTATAAAATACCAAGCGTTTTACAGATACTGAAATGAATATGGATTTTGTGACCATAATCCAAAAGGGACGGAGGGGATATACAAAACCATCAAAGTTTATACTTAACAATATAATTACATCAAGATTATGAGTCATGAGCTTTAGTTTTTCATAAAGATGTACTGATAAATGCATGATTATTTAAAGACAACACTTCCCCGCCCCAGCTCCAAAAACCATTCCACGTTCATAGAGTGGTTTAAATCATAGTCATAATTTAACATACTAGTTACAGTACATTTAAATCTCACAGTACGATTTAAAAAAAACCCACATACGTTGTTATGGACTGCTCAAACTACTCAAATAAAACTATAGGACAGTGGAACATACTGAAACTGGATGAATGTAGGACCATACTATTTATTTAAGAGACAGGATCTAGCAGTTAAGATGACTTTTTTGGTTTTATTTTATTTACAGAAGTGCATTGTTTCTCTTGCCATATACTGTTTATCTGTAATTTGGTCACTAATCTATCAAAACAATTAAGTATCAATTTCCCCATTAGGTTTCAGTTTGGAAACACAGAAACTGGTTATCTGGGATACATAGCATTACCATTTGTCAATGTCAAGCATAAAGTCACGTCCGTTGTCATGCACTAATTAATGGTTTCTTCATATTAGTTAAATGGTAATACATATTTTACCTCTCTTTTCAAAATTCACAGGTTTATTTACACATGTAATTAAAAAATATAATCATTCAAGACCAGTAATTCAGCCAGTTTCAACAGGCATCCGGTTTGTTCAAGGTCCAGTTTTGGCAGGTTCCAACATCACAATTTCTATATTCATATTAACACAAATATGTTTACTAGTAGAAATCTGTAAATCTTGACTACTGAGCAAAACCACTATAGTACGAACATTCAAGTTTTCATTTCAATTAAATTTGTTTTTATTTAATTAAAAACAATATTTAAGAACATAGATAGTCCTGACTTTAAAAAAAATCTGTATTGTTAAACCATTAACACAAATATATTATGAATCCCATATGTTATCAAGTTATTGCATAACCGGTATGCTTCTTATGAAGAGAACACAAAACAGAAAAATATGATCTCAAATAATAATAGATCATTCTATAGGTTCTTTTTCAAACCACCGAGTCGCTTCTTAAATTAATTTTATATTAAAAATATACTAACATTAATATCATTGCAAACAATATTGCACCAGTTCACATAATGGAAAATATTTCAATACAATGTAATCTGGTTAAAAAATAAAGAAAACTTAACTTTCATCTTCCGCTGAAAACCTGTATCACAGTAATGATCCTTGAACTGGCAGCAGTTGACCAAAATAAAAATAGAACTTATTTTGTGTCCATCTTCATTATGAATAAATGACAAGCAAAAGACACACTGCCTACAGAACTGTTGCTTTATCTTGATAATCATTGAATTGAATTGTTATGCATTGTATAAATTTATGTTTATTATTACTGCAAACTGCATTTTTAAAAAAACACAAAAACAAAACAGAAAAAGAATTAGAGCAATTAAATGTTTAGAAAAGAGTAACAGGTATTAAGCATCAAAGAGCCAAGTGTTGCTGACATTTAAAAAAAAAAAAATTATGTATCTGCAATGGTAAAAAGCTTTTAATTACTTTTAGAGACAGTTTTACAAGCATTACAAAAGTTGGTGAACAAAAGCAAAGAGATTTGCCGTGAAACATAAAATGAGGAGATATCAGGTTGTACAAAATGGATGGAATGGCGCTTTAACATGAGCTAATGGTCATATCATCTCAGTGGGATCTGCCACTCTGAGAGGTAATCAAACCAAACGACCAGCTGTCACAAAAAATATTACAAAAAAAATAATACACAATTCCTCTAAATAGTAAATTGCTGTCAAACAAAGTACGGCACTTCACAAAAATTACTTACTTGCTGTATTACATGATTTTTGCCTAAGTAAAGTCTGGCCATTTGTAATTCCATCTGATGTTGTGGTGCATGAAATGATATGGTTCAACAACACAGTCTACTCATGCACTTGCACAACGAATGTACTGACCTTCCCTATAGTGGAGACCACAGGGATAAAACACTACCATCAAATCACCAGATGACACATAGCTCCTACAAGAGACAACTCTCACATCACCCACTAATGAAGGTTAATTTACAATGGTAAACAATACCATCTCGAACAACATAATTTATAACAAAAATTATTCTGCTACAAACATTTTCTCATTCCCAAGTTTTATATAATTCTGTATGTATAATTTAC
>JAECMU010299691.1:0-12182 GCA_016106625.1 Dracogyra subfuscus
GTGTGTGCTTTATTATGGATAATGATCTCTTGCAGTTGTTGTTTACAATGTTTGGCATTTTTGTATTGACAATGATTTTAGCTGTATTAGAACATAACTCAAATTATGGGATATTGGGTTTGATATGCTTTTCAATAAAGACAATTTGAACACCTTAAAGTTTTGTATGTTTTATTTGACTTTAAAAACAATTCTAACGTTTAACGTATCTGACAATCACAAAATATAGTGATCTTATTCTGACAAGTGTGTGTGGTATAGAAAACTGTGTTTGGGTCAACCGGTGAATGATTCATGAAGTCAAAACATTTCTGTGTTTTATACTCATGTCGAGTTGGGAATTGCTTGCTTATCTATGAATTAGTCTATAGGAACTTTGAGGTCAAATAGGAGTTTTATAGGAAGATTTGGACCACTTATCATGATTATAGGCATTTTACAAGACATTTACATTACTAATGGTATGTTTTTACCTTGTATATATACACAAGATACCATCTACTACCTCAACAAACCGGGCTGAAAATTAGCAGTCGCCTGGTTACCCGTAGTGACCTTTATTAGCTATGGGTGACTAATATACTAAAACATACGCAGTTCTACCTTTAGTATCTTTGTACTGCATTACTTCAAAGATAATGCAGGTGAAGCTGCATACCTTGGCTGTTCTAGCACTTTTTTTTTTTAAATTATATTTAATCTGTATCATTTAATGAAAACCTGTTACACATACAAACAGATTGACAAATTCAAAAGTATCGCAGTTTTGTTTGGTCATTTGGTGTGTGTGTGGGTGGTGTTGGTGCTTTGTGTTCGTTTAATCGGTAATCAATACAGTCTTTAATTAAACACATTGTAATAGATCATGTTCAATATGTTCAAAATTGTGTGAATTTATAAAATCTCCTGCTTTTTGACACAATCTCCTGCTTTTTCAACACACACCACCTGCTTTCTCTTGACTAAAGGTTGACAGGTCTGTTGACAGTGGTGGTTATATAGTGACAGTTGTAAACTTAATCAGTGAAAGAAAAAGAAAGAAATGTTTTAGTTAACGACACACTCAACACATTTTTTTTTACAGTTATATGGCATCATGCAGACATATGGTTAAGGACCACACAGATTTTGAGAGGAAACCCGCTGCTGCCACTTCATGGGCTACTCTTATGTCGATTAGCAGCAAGGGATCTTTTATTTGCACTTCCCACATGTAGGATAGCACAAACCATGGCCTTTGTTGAACCAGTTATGGATTACTGGTCAGTGCAAGTGGTTCACACCTACCTATTGAGCTGTGTGGAGCACTCACTCAGGGTTTGGAGTTGGTATCTGGATTAAAAATTCTATGCCTCGACTGGGATCCGAACCCAGTACCTACCAGCCTGTAGACCGATGGCCTAACCACGAGGCCACCGAGGCAGGTAGTTAATCAGTGAGAATGGTTAGTAATTAATTATTAATGAGCAGTTAAAACTTCAAAATGACAGTGATTAAATTAATATTTATTTGATGATTATTAGTGGTAAACTTGTTAATAGGACTAAAATGAAAAGTAAGGATGAGTAGTATAATTATAAACAGGCCTGTAACTGGGGCACTCGCATTGGACAAGTTCCATCAAACATAACATTTTGACACCCCCCACCCCACTAAACATATGCTGGCTACGGGCTTGTATAAATGACAGTGAAACATGACCAGATATTAATTATGTTCTTGAATATTATTATCAGTTTGCTGACATTTACTTTTTAACAATTAAGGTACATGTATGCTAATTTCTGAGGAGAGCAGTGACTCTGGCAAAAACAAATTAAGATTTTACAAATGACAGTCACTGTAATGATGTATTCTGTGCAGGCATTTGCAGAGTTTGCCTAATAAGTAATATTGTAAATGGAGTGAAGGACATTAATTATTATACATGTATCTCCTCATATATGGAAGAACTATACAGCAGTGTTAACTGGTTTAGACCAGTGCTTGCTATATATGACTAGCTAATGAATAAGTAATACAGTACAATTATTTGGCTACGACATGGAAAATGTTAATTTAAACGATGAAGAAAGTTGACAAGTTGCATTTGATTGCAAACTTAGGAACACAAAGGACATTGTTTTAAGAAAATCATTTGGCAGTGCTGGGTTCCTGCATAAAACGAAGGAAATAGTTTGTTTAACAACACACTCAACACATTTTATTTACTGTTATATGGCGTCGGACATATGGTCAAGGACCACACAGATATTGAGGGAGGAAACCCGCTGTCGCCACTTCATGGGTTACTCTTTTCATAAAAATGCAGATTGTGCTTTGCTGAACAATCTTTAATATGACATTGCCGGTAAGAAAACTGTGCTTGCAAAAGTTACCTCAAAAGAAAAGAAATGTTTTATTTAATGACAAATTCAACACATTTTATTTATCTTTATATGGCGTCGGACATATGGTTAAGGACCACATAGATATTGAGAGAGGAAACCCGCTGTCACCACTTTGTGAGCTACTCCTTTTGATAGCACATATCATGGCCTTTGATGTACCAATCATGGTGCACTAGTGGCTGGAGTGAGACATCCCAAAAGAAGACAGCTTTAACCTACACTGGTAAGCAGTCTCTACTGGCTGATGGCATTATGAGAGGTCACTATTTGGAAATCCCATCAAATTTTAGCTTTGAATGAAAAGAAAAATGCTTTATTGGTTTGTGGTACCTAAGCTAATGAACAATTCATGTGTAAATAACAGCCCATTTCGTGTGCTTCAAAGTGATTACTAGTATGCTTTGACAATGGACAACCATACACAACATCAGGCATGAAATGAACCAGATGACTATGTTGTGTATGAAGATAATAGTGAGATGAAGCAGACAGTGTACCAGATGATAACATATATGTGGATATGAGGACAGTAGTATGTATAACACTGTGCACTCAATTTATATATTACCTTCAGGGGATTCGTGCTATGGATCTGTTAACAATTTGTTCGTTTATTCATTCATTCATTTATGTAGGGCTCACGCTGCCATTTGCCAAAGTCGCCAAATACCAAAATTCGGCGAAAGAATTTCCGATATGGCGAAAGAATTGGTGAAAGGTATTTTTTTCCGATGTTGAATTTTAGTACCATACATTAACCAGTTTTGTTCAGTTGATCCGCCTCACGTTATGAATAAGCGTTATCTGCATGGCCACATGGCCAGTCTATAATGACTATTATTCAGTAGCTGCTTGTCGTAAAGTTAGAAAATGCGATTAAATGAAATGAAATAATGTTTAAGCCATGTTGCATTGTTAATACTAAATGTTTGATTACTATCGACTGCAAGTTTTACTTTTTATTAGTCATGTTTTGTCATACCGGTTGATGTTATAAATCTAGGTCACATGGTTGAGTTCATTTCCACGAAGTGGGTGTGTTGGCGAGGAATACATATGATATTGTTTCTCACTTATGAATATACATCATTATTAGCTATACCTTTATACGTTTACAGTTTATATTTCAAACATATTAAATGGCAAAATTATAATTCATTTGTGCTATATCTACCGACAAGATACATCCCTCCACCCCTTGCACAAAAATAACAAAGTCGAACCGGAGTGAAACTAAAAAAGGTTTTCCCCTCACTTGTGTAAGATTGTCGCACACTAGTGTTTTGATAGCAATAAACATAAAGATGTTTCCTTTGTCTTTATGTTGGATGACTGGCTATAACCTTGAGTTGGACGCCGTACTAATTATGAATAGTATTCATTATAAATCATACAGGGAAGTTACAAAACGAGGTCATGGCATAGGGTATGACTAAGAGTTGCACACTTTTAATTATTATTATTATTAAAAAATTTCTTCATATAATAAAACGACCAGTCTTGCCATTTTGTTTCTTTAAAATATGATTTAAATTTTTTTATATATACAACAATGCATCTATTAGTATTACCAAATAGATTAAAGATACAGGCCTGTGGCAATGGGACAATATCTAGAGGGGTAGCACAGTGGTGGGACTATCAAGTTTTATCTTTATATAAAGCAGAAAAGAAAATAGATAACCAAAGTAAGAAAAGAAATCTAATGTTTATAAATTTATAATGTTGGTAAAATAAATGCCAGTGACAGGAAAAGAAGGAAGTGTGTGGGAGACAATTGTTAAAAAACTTTAGAGGGGTGAGTATTGCCATCATTGTAAAACATAACGCGGGCAGGGTTTAAAAAAAGAGTAAAATTGTCTCTTTTGTGATGTACCACTTGTGAGCTCATCGACGGGGCTCGACCCTGGACTGACCGCACAACATACAAATGCTTTACTACAGGCAGCCCTAAACATCTGCAGCATTTCTTTATAAGATTACAAGACGTAACGGTAAACTAAATAATAAGTACATGTTAGCATATACTATATTGTCATAATGAACGAGATTAAAAACAAAATATTTTGACTGAAATGTAAATATGTTACTGGCGAATATATATTTAGATTGGTGAAAGAAATTGGCGATTGGCGAATTTTTTGGCAAACAAAAATAGCAACCCAGGGCTAGCCCTGTTATGGTTTGGTATTTACAGTTATGGTTACTTTTGAGTGCTAATAATAGTTGTATAATCTTGGTGTCTGCCAGAGGGTAAAACGGGTACGGTGCCATACCCAAATGTTTTGGCAGATTTTATTTTTCAAGTTAATTTTTTGACAAAACAAATTACTTATCATTACTGTCTGATTTTTTAACCCATTTTTTTCTTCTGGAGGAGGCTACCCATACCCCTATTAACAGTGGTTGCATTCAATTCGATAACACCGTGCATATACACAAAATTATTTATGGCAGAAACAGTGATAATGAAATGATTACTCAATGAGCAATGGTATATCTACATTTGTGTACCTCATCTTGATTTAAATTTTAGAAGATTATTTACAATTATATCTTGTTTTAGAATTCAAAAACTTCAAAACTTAATATTTAACATAAAAAGTGTCTTTGAAAACAAATTATTCGATTTTCATATACCCACCCCCACCACACCCCCATCCCCTGCCATTTTACGTGTAGTCAGCCATTTTAACTGTTTTGACAACAATATGACAGTATTACAGTCAGTTTTGATGAACTTATTGACCCCATAGACATCAGTTTTGCCACAAAATCACATTTCTGACTGTTGTAGTTAAAAAAATAAACAATTTTATTGATGGATTGAAAAATGGCCACCATCTTGTTCACACCAACTTTAGATGTCATCTTATATTTTCATGAACACAGCACCCCAGATATTAATTTCCACTATACTAACAAATGTTATACTTCTGGCCCCAGTACCTGTTGGAAATTAGGGGGAATCCCCAATAGTCTATTTGCATATTCATATGCTATTTCTCTGTTTAGTGGAATACTTATTTTTAAAATACCAAGCGAGCTCCTTTAAATTTTATGATGTGTGACACTGACAGGAATCTTCGTTATTGTGCACCAGTTGTCATGACGAGTATTCAGAAAAAGTGAAATCGGCAATAATGGTTGGTATAGTTATTAGTAAAACAATAAAATATAAAAACAATATTAGGAGCAGCAGTTGTATTACATGTAAAAACATTTTTTAGTCCACTTGCACTATAATTATTTTATAAGGCAGATAACTCCAAACACGATAGTAGTGACCAAGTTTTTGTTAATGCTGTGTTTATCCTGAAAAAAATATTATTTAAATAATTTTTAAAAAGAAAATACATTTATTGAATTAGAATGGGGATATCTACATGTATGTCACCAGTAAAATTCAATTTGCGATTGTATAACCAGTTTGAACGTCTGCAAATGGTCATATACAATATAGTTATACCCTAATTATTATTACAAATTATTATTGGTCTCTGGTCAGACCAAAGTTCCAGAATTGATGCCACAATGCAGCTTTTTTTTTCTTCTTTTTTTTAAAGCATAGAAAAGGTGGGTATATTTCATACAGCAAGAAGGGGATTATTTAAATTGAATTCAGAATGCATATCCAAGTTCATTTTGGCTTCAAATGCCATTTTATGTCATAGCAAGAAAAGCTCATAAAAAACTGACATCAAATCGACGTGGGCGCTGACCACAGAAAGGAAATTTATTTAGTTTGGCCTAAAATTTATCTTTTGTTTAGACTTCTATAATAACTGTAAATGATACTCATGTACTTCAAATGTAACTGAATTTTAAAAAAATTTTTAATGTGGGTGCATGCCTGGACAAACACCCTCAAATTCCCCCAGGACTGCCCATTCCAGGAGCTCAGTTCAAGGCCACCTATTATGCCAACACTTCGAACTAAACTCCCGATAAGAAACACTGTAAACTGAAAAGCAAAGTTATAGCTCTGTAAATTTAATTATACTGTCATCTCATACTAAGCAATAGTACAAATAAAGGAAATGTTGTTTGTAAAATATAGCAATGAATAAGCTGTAAATTCTATGATATAAACATACCCCAGTAAAAGCCTGTGATGATTCCTTCTCTACCATAACAGGTGCCCAACTCATTCCAGTCATTGGGAAGAAGTCACCTGGCACCACATCCATGGGGCTTAACTGTAAAAATAAAGTCAAACAAAACTATTATAAAACTAACTTGTTAGCTTTAAAGGCATTCAGCCACGGATTTACTTGGCCTTCTTTATCTAAATATGTGTTATAAATATAAACTACATTCATTTGGAATATCAAACCTCCCTATTATATCATCCAAAACATTTTAAAATAACCAGGATGGAGGTAATCCCATAACAACTAGTCAGCATGCTTCATTGTTAAATCTTGGAACTCTTTTGTGAGAAGTCCAAAATGTACAGCAAAACCGAATAATGATGAGGCTATATATACAACACTTGTGTAATGTAACCCTTAAATGTTATATAAATGATGTGTATAGAGACTTGGCAAATGCAGGCCGGCAACATGTCAAATAAATTTTATAATAAAATATTTTATGACACTATAAATTATAATGGCAAATATTCTAAAATAAAAATAATAAACAGTCGGAACATGACCTCACAATTTTATTATTATTATTATTATATATATATCTGGGTAGTCTTTTTGTTGATGGTTTTTTGTTTGTGTTTTTGGAGGAGGGGAGGAGGAGGGGTGCCAATCTCACCACGTGAGGAAAACTCTGATCTTCACCTTCAGCAGCCAGTTGTTTGTGTTTGAACAGAAAATATTGGGTAATTTAACATTTGAAACATGATATAAAATCTGAATGAACATGAGTATTTTCTGCTTCAGAAAATGTATGGATTTTTATGTGAAATTACCAAGGTTTTGTGTAATTCGTAAAAACAGTCATTACCGCACCATGCGGAAATAGAAGTTCTAATTATACAGTGATGTCTTACTTCACTTAGTGCCATTCCCAGTTTGGAGCTGACACAGTAAGACGTGTTTGTTGTATTTGTGCACACTGCACATGCTTTCCTCGACTTGGGGATCCTTCATTTCATTGTTTTTGTCAGCAAAATTAAGTTTTCTACTGGGATATATGCGGCCATTAAAACTGATTGAACGCTGGAATGCTTTTTGTTTCGACAGCCTGCACCACCAGGTTGGATTATTTTTTTAGCAGGATTCCTTGCCTCCATGTCATTTCTTCGGCCGAGTATGTCGACTTGTTTTCTCGTGACTCATATGATGGCCATGTTGTAGAATGCCACGGTTGTTCACATTTAGTCTCTACATGTCCAAGCATGTACTACCAGCACTGAAAGATTGATAACCCCACTCTAAGAAAAAATAGGAAGTGTGGTCGGCCCCTACTACTCTTTTCTAGACTTTACTTTGTTTAATTCTGATACCATCTCGTATCCTCCGGAGTCACGCCCATCCACATCACTATACCAACCCATGACGACTGTACTATACCCTAGTCTGATACTCTCTCTCGTTCAGATGGATCTGGCTTCTCATGATATGTATTTCGGCACAGCACTACACCTTCAATATCTAATGACTGTCAATCTAGGGGTTTTCTTGACTGGATGCAACCCATCTCGTCCCTATAAGCTGTGCACCCAAACAGCCTTAACTCACCTGGACATATTGAATGAATGAATGTTTAACGACACCCCAGCACAAAAAATACATCGGCTATTGGGTGTCAAACTATGGTAAAATGCAACAAAATTGTGATGATCAACATCAATATAAAAATTTGATAAAAAATACAGATAAAGAGATACTGAATTTTACTAAAAACTTCAATTTGTGCTGTATTGGCCATTCTCAAAGATAATGTTACACCCCTGCACCACGGTCAGGTTACAGCACACGCAGGGGCTGGACATATTGATCAGACTTTAAACTTTTAGATCTGCATTCAAAATTTTATGTTGAAATTACTTTCTTTTTTTAATATTAAATAGTCCGATCCTCTCTTCTTTCTCTCATTTAATTTTGCACTGTCCTTATAAAATGCTCCAAATTATATAAATACCCAAGTTCTAGAAATGTACAAAATTAATAGCATATAACCTGTTTTTCTATAAGAGTGATAAAGATAAGGTTTTTGAAAAAGTCCAGATTCTGCAGTGAAGCTAAATCAGTCAACCTTCTTGCAGGGCTCTTCGTCAGCAACTGAAATATAATAATATGATTACACTGATGATCAGAACAAGTACATGTAGGTGTATAAAAACTATACCGTAATGCACAATTTGAAAAAAGTAAAATTGTTTCAGATTATTATCATTCAGTAAATTTAATACACATGTATTTAATTATTTTAGTCAAATTTTGTTTTGTTAACAACACTACTGAGTGCAATGATTAATTAATCATCAGCTAGTGAATGTCAAACTCTGTCATCATCTGAGGAAACCCACTGCATTTTACCATTTAAGCAGCAAGGGATCTTTTATATGCATGCATTTTCCCACAGACAGTTGTAATGCACTGGTTGGAATGAAAAAAAACCCATCAGTTCCATTCATCTGAATGAACTAAATCCCGCCCCAATTATTTAATAGTTTTCATTAAAAAATGAGTGATCAACTTGTCAAAGCCAATGAAATTACCAGAATCTTTTATTGCATACCAGCTTCTGGCTCTTCCTTCCTCTCATTGAACATATAGTAGTGTGCAACAGATACATGTAGGTTGGGCATAAAAAATGTAAAGGATAAGTATTAACACCATACCATATACTGGAGTTGCTTCCTTTTTTGGACCCCATAAAGTAAAGAGCAGTAATATAGCCTCTATTAGAAACATACTTACCTGCCCTTCTTTTGTATCGAGGTAAGCGATCCCAATTAGCAACTGAATTATTTCCGGGGCATTATGCTCCAGTCACTTGCAACAAAGGCCTTTGTTACTACTGAATAGTGGAGTAGTTGTCGACTTAATAAAGTTTTCTATTACTATTATTGTTGGTCAACATTAAATTTGCAAGTAATATGCATGTGTTTGTGTATATATCACTGTGTACGAATGGGAGTACATTAATTTGACTAAATGACTAGCTGAGGTTTTCTGTACCGCTAGCTGCATTATTAACTACATGGACGTGTAAAAACAATTTAAATAGCTTGACATTGTCACAAATTTACTTCCCAGAATGCAGAAAAATGCATCTCCTGCTTTCTAGACCCCCCTAACAACTCCGGCCCTTTGGGCCGTCAATCATGCACCCCTATATAAATTTCTGCGTATAGGCCTGCTGCACTATAAACATAATGTTTCTATTATCTATTACAACAGTGTTACTGTTATACACAATTCATTAAAACTGCAATTGTGTTTGTATGTTTAAATGAAATTATGATAATTTAATGTGAGGCGAGATTGCACCTTTGATGCAAAAACATCTCCTATATTTAACACATAATGGGTTATGTTTGGGTGATTTGTCAATATCAAAAACAGAAAATCACACATCTTGATTTCGCTAAATGGACTTTCAGCCTTGCACAAATGGAAATTCTGTGGTTTATATAACCTGTACCTTTTTTCTGTTTTAAAGAAATAGTATTAATTTTAATTACAAATTTTGTATAAACGTGTATATATTTATTTTTAAACAATTTTTATTCAAATAAATGATGTGAATCAGCAAACAGGCAATAACCCTATATAAATGCATCTCCACAAGATTATGTTATATACTGTAACAATTGCAATCAATGACATTACATTAACATTACAAAAATATTATTTCAGCCATTACATACAAACTACAAATATTGGGGCGGGCAGCATAGCCCAGTGGTACAGTGCCCGCCTGATGCACAGTCGGTCTAGGATCGATCCCCGTCAGCTAACCACTGGGTTTTTTCTCTCGACATAACCATATGTCCGACGCCGATTATTTTTCATGGTGAAATTCAAATACTTTTCCAGTATAACATCGACAAAGGTAATTTTCCCAATAACATTGAAGACCAACTTACTATCTAATTCACTGAGGGGCATTAATGGCAAAAGGCAGTTGAAGGGTTAGCAATACATTGCTCTTGGTAGTGTGAAATTGAAAGGTATTTACAATAAATGTAGGGACAATTACTGAAGTGCCGTAATGAAATGCTAACTTCAGGTAGCAAATTTATTATGCTTTTATTTAGAATAACGCAACCTCTACAATTTAGAAAATGTCCACAACAAAGAAATATGCCATTGTAAAGAAACCTTGAATATAGTCCAAGGCAAAAAAATGACGTGCAGGGATAGCCCGAATACGCTGACTGTAAGAGAGCTATAGACGGACATTTGGAAGGTTATATATGCTCTCATTACAATCAGGACCAAGCTATGTAATTTTCATTCAATTACTGCCCACCAAAGAGTAGTCAAAGATTCCCGCTCTAATACGACAACAATCCCATGTTTAACATCAAATATATTTACTTCGATCATTTTCACTAATACACACACTACAGAAAGAAACCCGACAGCTCCCACATATTCAGCTAAGCTTCGGCAAACTTCAGACAGCAGAATTCTAAGGTTGCTGATCTATATCATGATGTACCATCACATGATTGCCCATTCAGTAATACAGTCTTCCATGGACTGTATCATACGATAATAAAACAAGTGTCCAACAAGTGTTTAAAGATACCATTAGAGCACATTGATTCAATAATTGTCAGCTATTGGATGTCATGTCATGTCATAGGGTTTAACGTGCACATTCAGAACAAGCTGCTGTAGCGCACGCCTGTCGTGGGCGCAAGAGCTTGCAAGCTCTTTCGTCCAAGACAGAATGTCAAATATTTGGTAATTTTATAGTGTTAGAGAGGAAACCCACTACATTTTTCCATTAGTAGCAAGGGATCTTTTATATGCACCATACCCCCAGACAGGATAGCACATACCACTTTGATATACCACTCCTATTGCACTGGGTGGAAAGAAATATAGCGCAATGGACGTACCAAAGGGGGTTGATTCCAGACTAACCAAGCATTAAGCGAGTGCTTTACCACTGGGCTTTGGACAATCACCAATGCAAGAGAGAGTAACACACACACACACACACAAACACACACAAACACACACACACACACACACACAAACACACACACACAAACAATATTACATTGATGTTTTCTCAAGGTAAACTAATTATTTGATCTACAAGTCGTATGCCTGCTTGGCATATGTACCACTCTAGTATATGGTATGTGTTATCCTGTCTTTGGGATACTGCATATAAAAGTTCACTTGTTCCTAATGGAAAAATGTAGCAGGTTTCCTCTCTAAGACTATGACAAAATTACCAAATGTCTGACATCCAGTAGCTGATGATTAATACAGCATGTGCTCTAGTGGTGTCATGAAAAACATAAAATGACCCTTGAGCACATAATATATACATATGAAGAGTTTAGATGCAAAAACAGACAAATCCATTTTGATCATTTTCAGTAAAAGAGGGTTTTTTGGTGTGCTTTCTAGGTTAAGCATATCAATTTAGTATAGGGTGATTCTGAATTGTTATAAGTTAAGTAAACTAAGGACAGAATTTCAAAAATATTAATTTATTAATAAAGTAGAAAAATTTAGATTTTGATTCCGTTTTACGGCAAAAACAGACAAATCCATAAATTTATTTTCTTCTTGAAAATAATGGTCTAAACATTATATGTTTCAAAGTACACAAATATGTTAAAAATGGCAAATATTA
>JAECMU010300022.1:0-10310 GCA_016106625.1 Dracogyra subfuscus
AACAATAAAATTTAAGTAAAGTATGATTTCAGTTATCAAAAAACGCCTCTAATAGTCAAAACTGTGTTCGTGTTTAAAAACTAGGGTATATCCCTTTAATAAAACATTGTAGTCATGCAAAGAAAAAAACATGCTACTGGAAACTATATAACATTTTGTCTGATTACTATGTATCAGAATTGTCTAATGTTTGACAGCCAGTAGTCAGTGCTTAATTAATCAATGTGTTGTATTGAGGTTATCCAAAAGACAAAATTCAGCAAACCTTTTAGTCATGAATAATTAATCAGTGTGTTGCATTGAGGTTGTTCAAAAGACAAAATTCAGCAAACCTTTTAGTCATGAATAATTAATCAATGTGTTGTATTGAGGCTGTTCAAAAGACAAAATTCAGCAAACCTTTTAGTCATGAATAATTAATCAATGTGTTGTATTGAGGTTATCCAAAAGACAAAATTCAGCAAACCTTTTAGTCATGAATAATTAATCAATGTGTTGTATTGAGGTTATTCAAAAGACAAAATTCAGCAAACCTTTTAGTCATGAATAATTAATCAATGTGTTGTATTGAGATTGTTCGAAAGACAAAATTCAGCAAACCTTTTAGTCATGGCAATATAAAACATGTTGTCTAAAAGAAAGTTGACATATTTAAAAGTTTAATAATTTGATAAATATTTGTTGTTAATCGAAAAGAACCAATTTAAAAACCACCTTACAAACAATTTGCATGTATCACGAAGAGCATTGTGACGTTTAGATCTTGAACTTCGGGATACTTTTGTATCCCACCTTACCGCCTTGTACAGTTACTTTGAGGGTTTTAAGTTTTTATATAGTTTTATTTTCATTATTTAAATACAGTCAAACACATGTTAAATAGACATGCCCGTAGACATGCGTAGGATGTCATTCTCCATTTTGACAATTTGAAGAAAAGTCCATTAATCACTGTAGAACATTATTTTTGTCAGTCTTTTTCATTCTGTTGATCATACAGTTATTTATTTTTTTAAAGTCATTTTTAATGTTTGAATTTGGGATTTACTGATAAAAAAACGTCAACTTTCATAATTCACTTCTGACCCCAATCGTCCTTAAATATCATTGGTGGTCATACAGTCTACTGTAATACTGAACTACCGGTTGTAATGTTTGCCCAATTAATTCGCTATTATCATATAATCATTTCCCACAGATATTATACCTTACAATGTTGGCAATTGTAAATTCTTATCACAGTTCCCCTATTTGTTTGAAGAGTATATGTTAGAGTATATATGTAAGTGTATAAATAATGCTTGTCGTTATCTAGATCCCAGTGGTGCATATTTACTACCATGATTTCATTTTCAGACTGGATCACAGTTCGTTTCATTTGGTGGATTCTTCATTTTACATTCTCGCCAGAGTTGATAAACAGGAACTCAACGATTTTCACACTACATCAACTCAAGTTTTGTTCTGATGTAGGTATTAAATTGAAAGTGTTTTAGTGTTTATCCTTATTATTGTAGTGCTTGTATCCAGTTGTGATTACGTTTTGTCATATATTTTTACAACTAAAATAATTACCATTTGCAAGCTATGCAGATTTTGAAAACGTGTCATCAGGAGGTGAATACAGGTATTATGAGTTACAGACACATACCCTAGTTTTTAAACATCAAGGCATTTAAAAAAAAAACTATTAGAGCCGTTTTTGATCATTGAAATCATACTTAACTTCGATTTTGTTGTTTAGACTATACATTTCCGTACATTCGAAGTATTTTTCGTCATCCTGGTATTTTTAATATCACAAAATATATTTCTCATATTTTTTTAAAACGCACGTGCGTCTGGGAGGTAACAGTTATGGAGTCGAGTTTTAGCTTCTATTTAGAGGGCATTTCATGTTTTAGTCAAATGTAACTTTATCAAAATGTGTTAAAGGTTTGTAGATTAACTAAATTTAGTATTAATTTTCATGGGCTGAAACTAGGGTCTGTCCTTTTAATAGTAATGTCCAGATTCTACAGACACTTGGTAAAATACTTTTCTTAAATTTCTCGCCATACTGCAGATCGTTCGGTCTTTAGAGGACAAATTCGTGTTTTGTCTTAACATATATGTGTACTTGTACCAGTTGTACGTGAAAGGGTGTCCTTTACAATTAAAGGCGCATGTAGGCTAGAGGCAGCGTGTGTTTTCGGCAGTAGCGTAACTGAGTCTTTATTTGTAGGGGGGCCAAAGGGGGGGGGGGGCGACCTTCGTCCGGGGGGGCCAATGGTATATTTATTGTGTACAATCAAATGTGAAATGGGGGGGGGGCCCACCGGCCCCCAAGGCCCCCAGTAGTTACGCCACTGGTTTGCGGTCTGACTGTTGCATTTGACGTGACTGTGGCTTGCGTTTTAGGCATATACAATTATTTCATTGCGGCTAGCCTTGTGCGTTTTGTAGATGTACACGTCCAAGTTAGACGCTCTCATTGTCACTAATGAATTCTGAATTTTACAAAACAAAAATATTTATTTGGATCGCACACACGCACCGCAATGAATCTTTATGAACGTTAATTAATTATTTTTTAAGATCCTGTCTCTGTACAATTTAGCGGGCAGTCTTAGTATATGTGTTGCTCTCATTTCGTTCTTCGCATTGTTTTACTAATGATAACTCAAAGGAGTGTGTTTTGTTATTAATAAAAATGAAAGAAATGTTTTATTTATATTTTTATGGCCTGGTGCTTATAAACCTTGACTTTAATAAAGTCCAGACTTTAACGTCATTGTAACGCTATTCAAATAACATTACTTTAAAGACTAGACTTTAAGTTTTATAAGCACGGGCCCTGGTTAAGGACCACACAGATATTGAGAGAGGAAACCCGCTGTCGCCACCTTATTGACTACTCTTTTCAATTAGCAACAAGGGATATTTTATATGCACCATCCCACAGAGAAGGTAGTACATACCACGGCCTTTGATATAACAGTCGTGGTGCATTGGCTGTAACGAGAAATAGCCCAATGGGGCCACTGACGGGGATCGATCCCACACCGACCGCGCAACGAGCGAGCGTTGTACCATCGGCTACGTCCCACCTCTTGTTATTAATATTTAATGTACCCTTCTTGTCATATATACGCTTACTATTACATGTTTAATCTGTAGAAGAAAAAAATGCTACATTTGTTATAGCAGTAATGGACATATACTAGTATGATTTAAATGATTCTATTGTGTGTGTTTTTTTTTAGGTCAAACGATTTTACTCCAATAGTTATCTTGGAATGGCATATCGAAAATGTGAAATCAATCATTTTAAGTGAGTGGAATATATTTTATAGATAAAGTTTATTTAGGGCTGTATGATAACAACAGCAATGAGTAATTGTATTCGTTATTGACTGATAAATCGGTGTATTTATTCATAATTGTATTATAATCTTCCATATGCTTTCTTAAATTCATATAAGCTGTAAAACACAACCACCACCACCATCATCATCATCATCATCATCATCATCATTGACATCAACGTGTCTTCGTCATCACCGTCATCATAGTCATCATCACCATCATCATATTCATCAGTAATAGTAGTATTAGTATCACTACTATTATTACTATTAATGTTACTATTACCACTCAAACTATTACTAGTAGTAATTATAGCAATAATAGTAGCAGTAACAACAGTATTAACAATATTAGTAGTCACATTAAAAGTCGTATTAGTAGTAGAGTAGAAGGTATGTTAGTAATAGTAGCATCGGCAATAGACGTTGTAATAGTATTATAGTAGAAGTAGTAGTAGCAGCAGTAGCAGTAGCAATAACAATAAAAGCAGTAGTAGTAGCAGTAGCAGTAGCAGTAGTAGTAGTAGTAGTAGTAGTAGTAGTAGTAGTAGTAGTAGTAGTAGTAGTAGTAGTAGTAATAGTAGTAGTTAGTATTAAAGGGACATTCCTGAGTTTGCTGTATTTTTAAAGATGTTATCAACTAACAGACACTTTTTAATGATTGTAATTACATATTTGTCTACATAAAATATTAGTGGCTGTATATTAAACGTGTTTCTGATCGTTCTAAACTTTGTACTAGGTTGCATTTCATTTTAGTTCCTAAAATAGTTTTGTTTTCGTACGTACGAAACTATTTGAAGACAAAATCCAGTTTGGGCTTCTTACTAATATTACGACAACCAGAAACACATTGAGTATACAGACACTGATATTCTAAACAAGAAAATGTATTTAATATGCAAGTTTAATAGTAGAAATATTTTATTAATCGGAAACATTTTACAATGCAGCCAACTCAGGAATTGCTCTTTAACAGTAGTATCCATGTCATATAATTTGTTTAAATTTACAATGACTTGTATCAGTTTACATAATTATTCATGTATATTTATTATTCTGACTTCTGTCAACTATTTGTTGGAATCTGTCTTTTAATGGAACATATGAGCTAGTATTTAGCACATCACTCGTCGCGCCAGAAGGGTGTTATTTTCTCATGAGATTCTCTTTATTCAGTGAAGGTCCACCCGACACGATCGAGTTCGTGATTTCGTTTCATACGCCGCTCTACCCGCAACTCTTGGGCAACATTATCAACATCTTCCTGACAGAGGCTCCGCGACTGAACATTAGCAGCTACAACGTCCTTGACGTGGGAGGCATCTATTTAATTGCCGGCGTGAGTATCATGACCATGCACCTTCCTAAACTCCTCTAGAAGTATTGCTTGTCCACCACTTCAGTTTGGCTTGACGTAAAGAAAAGACATATTTTGGAAATATTAAAATTGTCCTGGTCTTTTCTATTCAATTAAAAAAAACCCAGTAAAACTAAACTCAGTCCTCCTTCTCCCCCCCCCCCCCTCCCTCAAAAAAAAAAACCCAATAAAATAAAAGAACTAGAAGAATACATGAAACAGGTCAAGTTATACATAAAGTAGAAATAAATATGCATTGTGAAGAAAATTTGGTTTTGTTTAAGGACATCACGGGAGCACATCGACAAATTAATCATTGTCTATTGGATGTGAAACATTTTGTGATTCTGACAGGTATAGTCATCAGACGAAACCCGCTACATTTTTCCTAATGCAGCAAGGGATCTTTTATATGCACTTTCCCAGTCAGGAAAACAAATATCACGGCCTCTGTCCAGAACTGGTTGTGGTGTACTGGTTGGAACGAGGAAAAAAGCCACAATCAGCACAATGTATCCACCGATGAGGTTCGATCCTATGGTGCAAGCACCTCGAGCGAAAACTCAATTGAGTGAGCTAAATTCCACCACACACAGTGAAGAATGCCACTTGCTCCACAATATGTGATGTAATTGGTATAGCATACTAAGTTATTATGTTGATTAATCTGTCCCTATGTAGTTTATTACAATAGGTGTGAGATCCATTATGTTAGGTTTGATTTAGTAAAACAATGCCCTGTGCTACTTCTGATTTAGTATACTAGTCCTGAGTGGCAGTCCTCTTCTGGGTGGTGCAGGAAGGAGTGGCTGTCCTCCTATAAACGAGGTACTAGATAACAATTTCAGAGGTGGCACGTAGCCCAGTGGAAAAGCACTCACTTGATGCGCGGTCGATCTGGGATCGATCCTTGTCGGTGGGCGCATTGGACTATTTCTCCTTCCAGCCAGTGCACCACGACTGGAATATTAAAGGTCGTGGAATGTACTGTCCTTTCTGTGGGATGGTGCACGTAAAATACCGTTTGCTACTAAAGGAAACATGTAGACAGTTTCCTCTCTCAGAGTAAGTGTAAACTATTTTGGCAATGTTTGGCATGCAATAGCCGATGGTTGATAAATCAATGTGCTCTAGTCGTGTCGTTAAACAAAACTTTAACTTTTTTATATAGAAATTAATTGAATCATCCATCATTTTGCTAAATGCCCATTCGACTCTACAGTGTGGGACAATACGTACTTAATCGTGGATAACGTTTTTGTCGTTCAAATTAACCAATTACCAACTGATAAAATACAGATGACATTATTTACTATGAACACGTGTGTAATTCATTTTTCGTACATACCCGTTGGTGAGAACACCATGCGTCATTTGTGATAACACATAGTTGTTTACACATGCACGTGTGTTAAAGGGACATTCCTGAGTTTGCTCCATTGTAAGATGTTTCGGACTAATAACATATTTCTACAATTAAACTTACACATTAAATATATTTTATTGTTAACAATATCAGCGTCTGTATATTCGATGTGTTTCTGGTCGTCTTAATATTTGTAAGAAGCCCAAACTGGATTTTTTTCTTCAAATAATTTCGTACGTACGAAAAAAATCTTTTTTTGGAATTAAAATGAAAATTAACCTAGTCAAAAATATTAGAACAATCAGAAATACGTTTAATATACAGCCACTAATATTCTAAACAAGAAAATATATTTAATATGTAAGTTTAATCGTACAAATATTTTATTAGTCGATAAAATCTTAAAACATTGCAGCAAACTCGGGAATGTTCCTTTAACAATTTCAAGACATATGACTGGCTGCTCTTGTGTGATGACCAGGTCACCAATGTCATACATCCAGTGAAAAACAACACGATGGAAATCGATTACACTGTGACGTATAGTTAACCTGACAAACGTGCGTCTGTGATGCTAAGTCAGCTACAAGTGAAAATGGTTGTCAATATCTTTTAGTCCAAAACGATGTTAAAATATGCTTAAAACCAGGTTTTGAGGATATGTAAGAACTAGAATAGTGCATCCGTGCCCGTTAAATACCATTTATCTCACAACTCGTTGTTTAAAAACGTATCAAAGTTGCTTTCGCTCGATAGATACATTTCAAAACAACTCTTAAGACAAATGGTATCAATCGGCCACTCATCTATTATTCTCTATATGGTTTTTTTGTTGTTGTTATTTCCAAAGTTGTTTTTTTATGGGCCTAATTGTTGTTGTTTATTACGTTAGTACAGGAAATGTGTTAGACTTCCTTGTTATTTGTTTCGAATTGTTTGTTTTGCTTTGCTTTGTTTTTTGTTGTGTTTTATTATTATTGTTTGTTGTTGTTGCCTTTTGTGGGTTGTTTTGTTTGTTTTTGTATGTATCTTCTTCTTTTCTTTTTTTGTAAATTTAAAAAAGAAGTGATATCTCTGTCAGCATTACTATTAATGGTTGTTTTTCGGGTTTGGTTAGACATTGATGCGAAAATATGAATGTCTGGGGACATGCATTATTGTACAGCATTTTTACTGTTTGTAGAAATTCAACGGGACACTGGTGGATAAAGAGGTTTCAACTACTTTAATATGGGTACCATCCTCCAAGTACGTTAGCACGGTGAGGTCATCACTGCTAATAGTGCCATCATCACCGACGGAGGCATCATCAACAGCTGTGGTAGACCCACCACAAGGTTTGCTCTTCATTCAAAGGGAAAGGGGCGGGACGTACTCCAGTGGTAACGCGCCCACCCAATACGCAATCTATCTAGTGGAGCCCTATGGGCAATTTCTCGTCCATGCCAATGCTGTGGTATAATACGGGGCGTGGTATAATACGGGACCTTCCAAACTAATGCAGCCACAATATGCGTTAGTCCATCTAAGGCCAAGTTGCCCACTCCACAATTGATTTCATCTTTCGATGTCGATGCTAAAACGACGCATCAATATTCATCTGCTAAAATCCTAAATGTTTTAACATTCACATTATTAAAAAAAATATTGACTCATCTTGCTGGTTGCTTTTCCAATCTTGGTGTTATATAAAAATGGTTTTGTTTAACAACACCACTAGAGCACATTGATTTATTAATCATCGGCTATTGGTAATTTTGTCATTTTGACATATAGTTTTAGAGAGAAAATCAACTAGTAGGGAGGGTTATTTTATATGCACTATACCACGACTTTTGATATACCAGCTGGTACGAAAATTATTCCAATGGGCTCACCGATGGGAATCTATGCAAGAATGACCGTACATCATGTGAACGCTTTACCATTGGGATACGTCCTGCCCCTTGTGGTCATAAGTCATTTTTCACATATGATAAATATGAGATTGCAAGATCCTTTTCGTCAAGACATGGTATCTTTTTTTAAGGTTCTTCTAGATGCTTTATTTATAAGCACTTGACAGATAACGTTTGCCTACAGTTTTATTTAAAGGGACATACCTGAGCTTGCTGCATTGTAAGATGTTTCCGACTAATAAAATATTTCTACGATTAAACTTACATCATAAATATATTTTCTTGTTTGGAATATCAGTGTCTGTATATTCAATGTGTTTCTGGTCGTCTTAATATTTGCAAGAAACCCAAACTGGATTTCGTTTTCAAATAATTTCGTACGTACGAACAAATACATTTTAGGAAATAAAACGAAATTTAACCTAGTACAAATATTAGAACGATTAGGAACACGTTTAATATACAGCCACTAACGTTTTATGCAGGGCAATATATTTGATATTTAATTACAATCGTTATAAAGTCTCTGTTAGTCGATAACATCTTAATCATTGCAGCAAATTCAGGAATGTCCCTTTAACAAACAATATAGCACCACATTTATTAAGAATAATATGCAAGTTTAGAATGTCTGCTCATTCATTAAATGTTGAATCTGGCCGTTATTCTAATATTCCATGATGTGATAGATTCTGTTTCTGTTGTAACACATTCTTATTTGCAGTTTATACTCAGAGTTAAGACGCACATTTATTAAACCCTATTATTGGAAACATCCTTCTGTTTTAAGCTAATTCAACTTCTAACTGTCCAAAATGTTATAGAACTTAGAAATTTGGAGAAATTCTTATTTAATGCTTGTGAGGCTCGAAATGTTGTTGTTTAACAATGCATACCTATTATATTTTATATGATATATATTAAGTATATTCAACAAGTCTATTTTAATTTAATTTTTGTCTGCATTAATAATAATTTGTCCATCCAGAAACAATATTCTATTGTTGTTACTTTAGTGTACTTCACAATATTCAGTAATAACAAATATTAACTCTGTCCATCCATATTAAGGTTTTTGTTCTCTGGGTAGTTTTTTCCTACCAATTTATTATATTACGTAACATTATAATTATTGCCATGTTTCAACTGTAAAAACATTGTGTACGCCTATAAACAGAGGCTTTTGGCTAATAAACAATACAATACAATAAATCCACTAATATGACACTGCTTAGCATGGGATGATACTGTTAACCAAACAAAATTCTGATTATATTAGCTCGAGTGGTTTCATTACTCATTACCCTCCCCCACAGCTTTCCTGTCACAGACGGAGGGATCCGGCCAAGGCCGGTCCCTGCGACTGCGATAGGCGTACGCTAGAACAGCTTGCTCTGAACGTGTACGTTAAATTCTTAGGATTAGGATTAGGATTACTCATATGACCGGCCTCTGTGGCGTCGTGGTTAGGCCATCGGTCTACAGGCTGGTTGGTAGGTACTGGGTTCAGATCCCAGTCGAGGCATAGGATTTTTAATCCAGATACCGACTCCAAACCCTGAGTGAGTGTTCCTCAAAGCTCAATGGGTAGGTGTAAACCACATGCACCGACCAGTGATCCATATCTGGTTGAACAAAGGTCATGGTTTGTGCTATCCTGCCTGTGGGAAGCACACATTAACAATCCCGTGCTGTTAATCGACATAAGAGTAGCCCATGAAGTTATATAACTGTAAATCAAATGTGTTGAGTGCGTCGTTAAATAAAACATTTCTTTCTTTGTTTTTTGTTTCTTTACTCATATATTACGAGTACATGGCTATATTGAGTTTTAGCATTAATTAACATGAAGACAAGTTCAGTATTACAAACTTCATATTAACATTTTTGTTTTCTCATTTTCGTTTCAGATTGGATTTTGGCGATTTTCACTTTTGGACTGTTAAATTTCCGATACTATGACGAGCTCGATGATAGATTGTCACAGATTTTCATTATATATCAAAGAAAATTTTGTGATGATGTAAGTGGGATTTTTGTCCGTATTAAAGATATCCCCAAAATGGTATATATTAACTTGGTTGTGACAACATTATTTGTTTAAAAGGCAGAAATATATATAAGTAATTGAAATAAGTAAATATTTAGTAAGTTGCTGACAAGGAATATTTTTTATAAGCAACGTTTGAGGGATTTGGCGTTCATCAGTCTCACCCTTTCTCCCTTTCTCCCTCCTACTATCTTAATACCCAGTCCATAATCTCCCCCTAACTCCATATCATTCTATTTTTGTGTGACTCTGTGTTTGTCTCTGTTTCTTTGCCTCTCACACCCACTAC
>JAECMU010300039.1:0-18970 GCA_016106625.1 Dracogyra subfuscus
TGTATGTAAAATACTAGCAATAAGCTTCACAACTTGTATGTAAGAGGCTAGCAATAAGCTTCACAACTTGTATGTAAGAGGCTAGCAATAAGCTTCATGAAATGTATGTAAAATGCTAGCAATAAGCTTCATGACTTGTATGTAAAAGGCTAGCAATAAGCTTCACAACTTGTATGTAAAAGGCTAGCAATAAGCTTCACAACTTGTATGTAAGAGGCTAGCAATAAGCTTCATGAATTGTATGTAAAATGCTAGCAATAAGCTTCATGACTTGTATATAAAAGGCTAGCAATAAGCTGTAATGTGAGCGTGTTACCTAATTCATTAAGCTCTTGTTTGTGAATACATAGATGCTGCTCCTTCTGCACCTCGAGAAGTCGACGCTGTACTTCATGCCATGTCATGTTAGGCAGGTCACTCTATGTGTGATAGCAAAATACACACAGGTCAATAAAACACACATTTTACACCACCATTAGTAAAATGAAAGGGAAAGAAACAGATAATTTGTATGTAAAATGCTAGGAATAAGCTGTCAATTAACTATTAAAAAAAGAAAAAACTATGAACTGAATATTCCATCTTCAAGACATAAAAGATTTCTCCACATCACAAGAACAAACAAACCATTTAATAAATTATTATGTAAAAAATGTTTTATATATATATATATTAAGTTCAGTTACCTTGTTTAAACATATATTGCACTTAAAACCTACCCAGGTAATTTTTTTTCCATCAATTATTCAGTATGGGCAGAGCCTGTTTTAGACTTACATGCATGTAACTGTATACATTTACTATGTTTAAACAGCTGTATTTATGAAAAACCGGCTTCATATCTTTTCATATACAGTCCAGATCATCAAGATACTCAGAAATGGCTTAGTGAACTTTACTATGACAGGAAATACAATGTATGCACAATAAAAAAAATTAAATACAACTTACGGCTGCTATTTTCAGAGCTGAGATAAAAAATGATCTTATTTCAAGATACTTGAAGGTCAGATAGATGACCTTGAGAAGTCGGAAAAACCAGAAAGCACTAGCTACAATGAGACACACAACCAGAGAGAAGTCGAACCTGAAAAGACAGCAATCAACATATAAATGAACACTTGTCGTGTCACTCAAATCATTTACTTTGAAGTAGATCATTAAATTTCATATTCTTTATATCTTTAGTTGTAATACAGTACAATGAAACCTTTTGGGACCATTTATTTTTTTATTTTTTTGGTTTGTTTAACGATGCACTCAACACATTTTAATTATGGTTATATCGGCGTCGGACATATGGTTATGTCAAGAAAAAACCCCAGTGGTCAGCTGACGGGGATCGATCCTAGACCGACCGCGCATCAGGCGGGCACTGTACCACTGGGCCATGCTGCCCGCTCTTTTGGGACCAAGGCAAATGTCTGGTTTTAAGAGGGATCCGGTTTAGAGAGGTTAAGTTCTGTCCTGGTTTTTAAAAACGGACTGGGTAAAAACGTCCGGTTTCAGAAAATTCAAATTTACAGAGGGTCCGGTCTTGACAGGTTTCACTGTATATGAAAATAAACTTTGATGTCATGGTAAACATAAGAAGACATACATATTTCTTCATGAATTAAGTTTCTTAAAAACTATTTTTTTACTTGATATTTGGAACATAATATAAAAGAATGATGTTTTGATTCTTGTATGACACCATGCTACAAATGATTCTTGTTTAGATCGTACAATATTCGAACATCAAAAATTAACAATAAATATGATTTTTTCACGTTAGAAAAATTGGGGCTAGCTCTGGCACTTGCCAAATTCACCAGTTGCAAATTAAAAAAAAAAAACATTCAAATTTAATTTAGTTTGGCGAAATAATTTCAAGTAATAATTGATATTTTGTTACAAAGTAACTAGGTTTCTGTAATTGTTTTAATTTAAAAGATAATTTGGTAAAATGTTCTGTTTACCCAGAACTAGCCCTAATAATTCTGTATGTGTCCCTAGTGAAATCATTTACAGTTAGCAATTGACAGTGAAAATTATTTTATTGTGGGACATTGAGAATTTACTACGCAAATTATGTTTTGTGGCCATTTATGTCATTCACCAGCTTAACTCTGCTTTTAAGATTGTCGTGTCATACTGAAATATTAAACCTTTGCTCTAAGATATTTTTACGGGCAGAGTAAGGCAGAATAAAATGTTATACACCTTTATTAATCTTTGCTTACATTATGTATAGAAAAGAACAGATTAATAACAGATCGGTATATCAGCTTAATCCTGTGAAGATTGAGCAGAACTCCCCCATTTACCCTGAACAGGATAAAGCCAACATCCTACCTCATTATCCTGTGATTGTTTTTATCCTGCAAAGTACAACATAACAAATTACTAACAATCCTTTCTGTTCAACTCAGACATAACAATAGCTTCCATTCCTGCATACTTAGCAAAGTTCAATCTTGACAATGATGTTTCTCTCTACTGAAATAAGCTGTTAATTAGTAATACCAGTTTGAGTATAAAGCCAAACATGTGACTCAGGCTTTAATGATCAGGTAGTAGTAGTGTCACCTTATTGTAGACTTTTATTACGATAATTACGACTGACAGCAAAATGAAAACACTCACCCCTGCACACATTGATCTATAGGTAGAATGGCTTCTGGTATTGTCACTTTGTGGTGGGAATCATTTGAATAATGAACATTGGCAAACAGGACATTGTAGTTGACACATTTCATCAAGAAGGTAGAAAACACCACCACAAACACAAACTGACTGCAAAGAAAAACAACAAACAACAATTCATTAATATCTTTTACAGGACACTAGCAATTTATATGTATATGACAATTGAAGAATAAAATGTAACATGTGAGTAACATACAGGAGCAGGCAAATTGAAACTTAATATTTTGTCTTGTTTCATTATCAAATTGAAACTTAATATTTACTAGGATAAGGTTGCTCTGGGTTGTTGATTTAAGAGACTGATCAAGGGCATAGGAAGGTGCCAAAAAGTGGTGGGGGATGGGGTGGGGCACACACACATATATATAAGTACATGTATAAATATACTGTAGAATACTCAATTTTTGCAGTTTTCGCGTATGAATGAAATTCATGAAAATATATTCCATGCAAAAATAAAGACAGACAAAAAAGGAGGAAAAAGTAGTCTCGTTCAACTATACCACCATTGTTTTCGATGTATGAGGTTAGTAGTAACAAAGCGGTGCTCCCTCTAGTCACGGAACAAACCACAAAACACAAATCAGCAGATCTCTACTGTGTATAGCACTCATGTGTACATGTAGGATTAGTTCCACAGATTAATGTAATAACTGGCAAAACTAAGTTACGTTTTTTGAAACAAAATTATTGACATCTGTACTCGGGGGTTTTTACTGATGGGGGTTGGGAGATTCACGAAAATAAATGTTCGCGAATTGACCAATTTTCATTAAATCGCGAAAATTTGATCCTGTGAAAATAAAGTATTCTACAGTATAAAAACCATCGCTTTTGCCCAGGCTTCCTATGCCAGTGCTGATTTTTAAAACGTTATATGTGGGTTCGAAAAGGTATTCAACTTAAAAACAAGCTGACACTACTTGTCAAGATAAATACAAATACTGACATCTTTCAACATTTTACAGCTTTATTAATTAACACAATATTGTGTTGCCGATTCAGGGTTCATATTGACCATAGCCAAATTTAAAAAATGAAGTGTTACAATATATTTAGCATTTGAGTAATAAAATTTTGTAACTGAATTAGCCATTTTGTAATATTTTCTAAAGAAATAGTCTACATATTTTATAAATTGACTAAAACTAAATTATTCTTAGTGAGAGCCCTGTGTTTATGTATTAATGGCTGTTTGATTATATTGTTTGACTTACACTAGCTGAAGAACATCTTCGACCACCATACACAGAAAGCCATGTCTCTGGTGATATTGGTAGATTCGGTTGAAGAACTCATCAAGGTTTTCAATGTGATTCCATCGAGCTGCAATTAAAAACAAACAATAAATTAGCACGGTTACCTGTATACTGAATTATGAATAATTACAACTACAGTGATGGGTATTTCCAACAGTTTGGTATTGCTATATATTGTGATACAGGAATCTAATGTTTTATTTAATGATGCACTCAACACATTTTATTTACAGTTCTGTGGTGTCAGACATATGATTAGGGACCACACAGATATTGAGGGAGGAAACCTGCTGATGCCACTTCATGAACTACTCTTTTTGATTAGCAGCAATAGATCTTTTGTATGCACCATCCTACAGACAGAATAACACATACCACGGCCTTTAATATACCAGCCATGGTGCACTGGCTGGAGCGAATAATAGCCCAATGGTGCTGAATTATGAAGAATTATAACTACAGAGACAGCCCGTGGAATTCGGACAAATTTGTTACGGCAGTTAAGTGCCGTCACAAATCAATTTTGCAACGGCACTATAGCGGCAATTTTAAAGAAAAGATTAATGCTGTCAAAATTATTCATATATGATCCACTGCTGTAATAATATGCTAAACTATAACATCTCAACTTTACTTTCGTAAGCTTCTATACTGAAATAAACCAATTTATATTTATTGAGGAAACTGAGCTACACACAATAATAAATTTATGCTTTTTTCTGGGATCTGTAATAGGACAGAGTTCAGAAAGAAATGCAGGGGTGCAGAAAGTACTCGCCCGCTCGCCACATGCGAGTTAAAGCTCTGACGGACGAGTTGAAAAATGTTTCTGCCAGTCCGACGGACGATTGTTGTTTTGTTTTTCAGACTGACTTCTGAAGTAAACAGTTTTTCTTGTGGCAAATCCGGAACTCAGCATCAGCCATGCCACAATTTCGAACAGTCTTCAATTGTTTACCAAATAATTTTAATACTAAAGACATTGTTTAATGGTGATCTAGCTTTACTTTAATTTTGGTTCTTTTTAGTAGTTTTAGCATTGTTATTAAAATAAACATAGTGTCCTACAAGCTAGTGGACTAGTAGAAATTCTGGCGGGCTAGTACATTTTAATTATTACTGGTCCGGCGGGCTAGTGAAATATTTCCCATTTCTGCACGCCTGGAAATGCCTACAGACTTTTCACCACTCACAGATTTGCGACGGCAATGAAATGCTGTCGCAAATGAAGTTTGTGATAGCTTTTGGGACGGCATTGCTGATTGCCGCCGCAAATTTTTCAAGGGCTGCAGAGATGGGTAGTGCCAACAGTTTTGTATTGCTATAATATACTGCGGTACAAGAATCTGAATTAAGAATCAATGAGATATGTATAACAATATAATGCAAAGACCAAATGTCAATTATTCGAATTTATAAAGTATTCTACTTTCATGTACATTTTAAATAACTTAATCAAATGACACACCAGTCAAGATTTAGTGTTATTTTGTAAGAAGATAAAAAAAACATGAGACGAAACAATTTGTCACAAATCTAGTGTACATATTAGTACCTATTTCTTTCAATAAAATACATTGTTAGCTACTGTGGACGTGACCAACCTTTACTGCTCTCAGGAACAACGTGAATCATCACATTTTGCTCATTAATTGTGAGATCATTGTCATCAGTGTCGTCTTCATCGTACGAGCTGACAGCCTGGTAGGGCGTGGAGTAGCTGGCCATAACACACCGAGGTCAGGATTCAACTCATAATGCTGAAAGATAAATTCAGTTGTTCCTTCCATCAGTACACTATGACATTAATAATGAAAAGGTCACAATGTTATATCACACATGCACCTGGGCTTCTAGATTATGGTAGCCCCACTCCCATGCAGGCATCAAATTTTACCACGGCAACGACGGCAAATGCCCTCGTTGCCCTCCTTACTTGCCATTGTGCCTCGAAAATCGAACGTTATCGATGGCAAGGAAAATGCCTTTGTGCCCTACCTGGTTTGCAACCGTGCCCAGATCTATATATGATCATTTTTTGTTTCACTGACAATTTCGAATAAAAAGTTTTAAAACACCCATATTTTATTTTGTCTTAAAATTGATTTACGTTACAACTCGCGTTATCAACAATCAAGGAGGCTACATTGTAAGAGACTACATCATGGACGCAGCTATATTGTGATCACGTGAACACTTCGTGGGACTAGGTCACTGCTTTTATACTATAGTATTCTTGTCTTAATTTGATTGGTAACTGTTCGACATACTACCCAACGAAACTAAGTCAAATGGATGTGTAACTATCATTTGAAAATTTAGCGTATTATATCAAAATTAAAAATTAAATTATACCCAAGGCTCGCGCTGTCGGTAGCCAAATTAGCCATTGGCTAATTTAAAAAAAAAATAAAAACTAATAAAATGTGCAAGTGGCTAACATTTTGGCTAAGCCATTTTCTGTCTTCTGAGATGTGAACGAACGGTTACATAATCTATTCGACACCTCAAACATAATTATAATAATACCCAATATTCAATCGGTGTAATAGTGATCTCGCGACTGGCAACAAGAAACCGTGTCATGCTGAATTCAGCGTAGGCCTTATAATGTTTGCTTATTTTAATAATCATGGTTATTAATTTTAACGGCATGTATGACAGCAATGTCTGGAAGATCTGTAACTTGTTACTTGTATTTTGTAAAATCTTTGAACAAAGTTTTAAAAAGAGACCGACAATGAGTGTCAATTTGAATACAAATGCCAGTTCAGGGCCGAAAAACATGTAGGCTATCTCAAGGACTGAGTTCAGTCAGACCGAGCTAAAACAAAATGTTAGACTGGTTTGTGCACTTCACGTTAAACCAAATGAATAGACGAACACAAATCAAATAGTTAGCGAACGCTTCCGAACGTTCGTTGGCTGAACTGAGTACAACTCTCGACGCGAATATACGTCACGCTTCAGAGTCGAAAGACACCCGCGTGTCAAGAGACAATACGATTACGCAACAGTAAATCTTGCTGTAAATTTGTAGAAAAACAATAGCTGTTCACATCAATGAATACCTAACTGCAGTTTTTGTTTATTCCTTTGTCTTTGTTAATTTTGTACCCATGGTCGAGAGCACGCATGCAGATCGCGGGAAATGAACATGCGTTATTTATACAAACTGCAGTTAAATGTACACTGAATAAAATTAGTTTACAATAATCATATTTGTTAGATAATTTTTTATATAAATGTGTAAAACTGTGAGGTGACATTTAATAAGTTAGCTTGATTTTAAAAATACCGTAAATTTTAATTAAACACGACGATGAAATCAACGGCAACATCATGGCACACATTATGAAATTGTTTGGGGTTGGAAAGTGATGGGTCACATAAAAAAAGCAATTCAAACTAACATAAAAATTGCTATTTAAAGAAATAATGAGTTCTACAGTATATATAAAACAAAAACTCAATTTTTTTATTTGGGAAAAAAAGGAAGAAAAAACCCCAAAACCTCCCACCCCCATATTTCTGGATGTTAATTTAATGTCATAGGCCTTAGAAGTGGGGGTGGGTGGTGTATGGGGAACTGAAGATGATGGGGTGCATAACCCCATCCCCACCCCAATATAGAAAATAAGTTACCGTCGTGCCTCTTTTATGAAGGAAAAGTCTGCCTTGGTGCCCCTCCAACTTGCCTTGGTGCCCCAATTTTTATTCTTGACACGAAGGCAACATTTGCCGTGCCCCCCAAAAGTTAAAATTTGATGCCTGCCCATGGCCATTAGCTAATTGGTAAAAAAAATGGCTAACAAAAGTTGTAAGTGGCTAAATTTTGCCTAAGCCATTTTCTATCTACTGATGTAAACAAACGTTTACACAATCCATCCAACACCTCAGACATAATAAAAGTACCAAATATGCAATTAGCATAATAGCGATCTCACGACCAGTAATGAGAAACAGTGTTATCCAGAATACAGCTAAGGCCTTATGATGTTTGCTTATTTTAATAATCATGATTATTAATTTTCACGGCATGTATTCAACATGTATGAAAGCAAAGTCTGGAATATCTGTAACTTTTTATTTTAACTTTGTAAAGTCTTTGAATGTGGTTAATTTAAAGAATATTTTATTAGCCAAAGACTACATCGTAGTACATGTTGTAGCCACTTAAAAATTTGCAAAACTGGCTGATGTGGCAATGGACAGGGTGAGTCCAGCACAAGTAATTTATGTTTATTACACTTTAAAATATTATTGAATTTATAACCATGTTTATTACCACTTATTACTTGATTTAAGTTCATAATGTTTTGTTTTTTTGTAAACTGTGTGTCATATGTAGTCATGACTCATCATCTTGTAATGTTCAACAAATTTAATCATAAATTTTAAAGTTCACTGACAAAGACTTACTAGTAGGTAATATGTGACCCTGCAGATCGAACCTTTCAAGGAAACACTGAAAACATATAAGTTGTCAGTCTTGATGAAAAAAAGGCTACCTATATTTCATAAAGTGCCATACCTTTAAAGCTTTAGCTTTTAACTAGCTAGTTTAGCAGCTCTATGGAGATGGGACTTTTATCAAAATGAAGCTTACAGTGTGTGACATAAGCAATTGATATAAATATATATGCATAACTAAATACTTCCATAATGCTATTTAATCCTTGATTCGGGGTGCAAGGTCACAGACACTTTTGACTTTACTTATGTAAATGTTAACAATGATTATGCAACGATTTTATTTTTAGAGCAACAAAAAAAAAATGAACAATGAACAACTGAAACAGATTTGTTATGGATGTAAAATCAATCAATAAGTAAATAAACATTTAAATGATATATCCATATCTGTCAGTTAAAATATACCGCCCAAATCACTACACTTACTCAAAGATACATGGGGATTACCCAACATTCATAAAACGAAACTTTCTTCGTCTTACTTTAATTCTACAGAATCAAAACAAAAGTCCCGGAAGTGTTGTCACTTGACAATAAAATGTATAAATATTAACTCTACAAAAGATATAAATTAATTGTGCATTGAAAGTAATCAATTTAAAGTTCTCCTTTTATTAGCTAATTTTATTTATTAAATACAGTTTACAAATAATAACAAATACAATTTAAATATTGTTAAGTACCGCAATCTTCCTTTTTGTGTTTATTATCTACCATTAAATACAAATTTATTGCTGATTTACATATGATGTATTTCGCTCTTCTTCGATTTTTCCATATTTTATTATTTACATTGTATTATTTTATATATATATATATATAAATCCATTCCAAACTTCCACGGGAATTTAAAATGCATGCCTTTGTACAGCTATTTTAATACCCAAAAATAGTTTTTATTAAATAAAAATATATGTTTAACATTAGTGTTCGATCATTTTGCTTTATGTCTGTAATAGAAACGTACACAATATGTTTCCCTTAATATATTTCAGTTCAAGATTTCCTTTATAAAATTTGCAAAACACTCGTAAATTTAGAATAGTCGTATGTGGTAAATGGCGTTATTTGGCCGATCTTCAATGCAGTACTATAACATCCGGTAAAAAAGCCCCCTCTGTTGGGACTTTTATTGTAGAGTTTGAAAGAATTTGTTTTGTTGCATTATGAATCCATTAGGAACACAGCAGGTAATCAAATGCAATAACCAGTGATACACCTCCTATTGGATTTAGTTTTGTAATTTACTTTAAAAACGCATTCAACTTGTCCACAAAAAAAGCAAACAATTCGTTCCCTATCAACTCGTCCCGATCCAAATCGTCCACAGTCACGACTGTGACCAGTTACAAAATGATAACATGATCATATAAACATGATCATCAACAACAAAAAATGTATAACATTCAGAAGTGCGACTTAAATTTTTCTAACAACATAAATAATCAGAAAACATGCACTGCACAGAAGTAGTGACATCAGAATCAGTGGAACTGGAATGTTAAAAATGTGTGTTTTAAATTTAAGTAAAACCATTTGATTTTGGCATGGGTGAAAGTTTCCGCCATATGCCAGATTGTTTTGTTTTTCTGTGTCTCCATCTGGTCATGGCTTTGCCCTGGAACCACAAGAACTTGAAGAAGCCCTAGCACCCAGAATTGTGTTTAGTTTTTTCAAAATTTTCAACTTTCACCCATGTTTTGGGAAAGAGTTCGTATTTCACTCACATTTCTGTGATTTGGGGTATACTGTATTGAATTAGTGTTATCACCAGGACGTGACATTAAGTACTACAAATAATGTACCTCAGTGGATCCATTCAAGTAATTGGGTTTTCCTCATTCTAATCGGTGCATCACAACTGGTCAAAGGTCGAGTTTACTGTCTGTGGGAAAGTGCATATGAAAGATCCCTTGCTGCACAAGAAAAAATGTAGCATGTTTCCTCTCTTGACTGCTTGTCAGAATTATCAAATGTTTAACATCCAATTTCAAGTGGATTTCAATCTGTTTCGACCTTTTCTGCCAGTTACTTTTGCCTCCGTCTTCTGAGCCGTCCACACCATTGCCTACCTGTCTCAACTTCTCCATGGGTGCAGTCTGTGTATTTTCCTGCACCCACCTGGCATTCTCGTCCTTTGCTGCTAATATTAGTAATAAAGCTGGTGTGACCCACAAAAATAACTAACGACCACCAGTAATAGGGGTGCATAGTAGGTGGTTACAAGTGCCTCTTAACAATGCCAGAAGTAACTACTGAACACTCCCTGATGTCGTCAGACTAAGCCAACAGCTAAAAAGCTGATGGGGAATGGCAGGTGTGTGGCACAGATAGCCACAAGAGACAAGGACTGGGACGTGGAGGTAGACAGTGAAAGAAGTTGAAAGATAGGAGTTGCCAGATCGGGAACAAAAGAGTTGGAATTCAAAAGGAGAGAAATGAAAGGGGGCAGTGGGAGACAAAAAACAACCCCCAAACCATCCAATAGCTGATGATTATTTAATCAATGCAGGGCTTCTATATTATGGTAGCCCCACTCCCATGGCTAGTGATATTTAATATTGGGCTAGTAAATAACTACTTTCAGCATGCCCGGTGGCTAGTGAATGTGTTTTTTGGTAAAATGCTGCCTTTGGTAAATGTGAATATCCTGCCCCTTCCTCCCCTCAAATGTAAGATTTTCTATGCAATATCTTCTTGAGCTGTCACATCCAATTATTCCTATTTGTAAAATTGTATTTAATCACCGAACCCCCCATGGTTAGTGAATTTGTATTACAATTCTAGAATCCCTGCAGTGTGCTCTAGTAGACTAGTACCATACTAGTAGTGTCATAAAACAAACCATAATTTAACTTGACAAATGATGTAGTGCTATGATCTGGATTCGAACTCCAAACCATCAGTACTGTAATCAAGCACTTCGACCACTTGGACATGCTGTGGATCATCAAGTAACACTACATTTTAATATTAATTATAAAGCTCTTTTGGGCAATTGACGTGTCACATTGTTTTATTTGCAAATTAAAGCAAAATCAACTGCAGACAGCAGGCCCTAATCTAGCCTGTGAAATGAAAATGTCCATCACCAAAAGTCAGCTTAAGTCACAGAGTTGTTAGCAGTAGTGAGAAGTCGAAAGCATTGTAATATTTTGTCCTTAAAATTATTGCAAAAACAAAATGACACAACAGACATTGTGACAGAAAATAATTACAATCAGGGATGTGGAAATATAAAAAAATCTTCAGTTGTCCCAGGACAAGTGGATTGTCTAAAAATTATTTTTTGTGTTTTCGTATATCGTAATCACGGTCCTTCTCAGTTTGGGTTTTTCGTTTTTTAAAAGAGATGGGTGTGTGTGGGGGTGTGTGTGTGTGTTCCTTGTGTGTTTGGTGAACTTCTGGCACTTTTAGTTACAAATTTGTCCATGATGATAAATCTTTTCCTACCAAATAGACTGGCTCATGTGTCAGCAATAGCAAGGTAGCACGACAGATGCGATAGGCCAAAGACAAGCCAATTTACCAAATTTCAGAGGCCACATTGGAAAAAGTACTTATCTGGTAGTACTAAGTACTGGGTCAGACAAGTCGGGCAATACCCCTGTACATGTATTAAATACTACTTTCATTTTCATTTTATCATAGCAAAACATTATCAACTACTTAATAATATCAGTTTTAATGAAACATTCAATTATTTTGTTTATGTTATTACTGGAAGTAGTAATACTTTATGTTGAAAAATTATGATTAGAATTGAGTGTATAATTCAGAATATTTCTGAATGAACACCGAACATGACGAAACGTTACAAAATGTACCGATAAATGTTCACTTTGCCTATTTTTGTCAAACTTCTTCCCTTATGGGAAGGGAGAAGTCACCTCTCTTACTTTTTGAATTCTAAATTACAGCCTGCAGACAGTGATATTTAGCCGACCATGACAATGGATTTCATAAACAAAACTGACCCCCCAACTTTGGATATCATGAATATCATAATACATTATAAATATGTTGAACATTGAATTAATTTAGTGACATCATATCTTAAGTATTATCAAGATGTTCACTGAGATCGGTATAAAAATTATGTTACCAAATTGTTAGCAGATTGTGACATGATAATTGATATTGAAAACAATTTTCCCTTATTTTAGGAAAAAATTGTATTTTATTGGTAATAGTAAGAGCAACTGCTGTTTAATATTTTAATATTGTTTGGCAATCTTAGAAGCTAGCATTGTGTTTGAATTTTTATTGATTTGTGTATGTGTTTCTTTAGCAGCCTCGTTTGCTGACACCGCAGCAGGCAGCCTCTGTTCCGGGACCGTTACCTCCAGTTGACCGGGAGCGCATCTACCAGTGGATTAACGAGCTCACAAGTCCAGACACCCGCGAAAATGCTCTCCTCGAACTCAGGTTTGACAAATCTCTGTTTTCATTTCTTCTGTTAGTAGTTCATCGTTTTCCATGTTGGTATTAAATTGTGATGTTTCAGTGTTTTTTTAAAATTTAAACAAAGAAGAAAAGAAACACCTTGATTTTAGCTTCTTGGTTTTTTTGGTGGGGAGGGGCATCAGTTATGTTTTGACACAGTAGACTGAAATGCTGAAAATTAAACCCTTTGCCTCAATTAGTTTTCAGCTTTTTAAAGATTGTTATACCTTTCATTTTTGAATGATTATCACATGTCTGGTACACGTACGTACTGATTCATACATATTGTGATGAAAATATTAATATATTGTCATTTATTTATGTCTGTTTTACTTAAATGTATATAAAAACAATTTGTCACTAAACCGTAAAAATTTATTTCAGCATGCTAGATTTCACTTTTACTCTTGAGCATATGTGTTATCATTATTTGTGGACCATGTAACAGATCATTCTAAATGACCAGTTAATGTAAGTGGATATTTTCCATCTGTGTGTGTTTGTTTTCCAGTAAGAAGAGAGAAGTTGTCCCTGACCTGGCCCCAATGTTGTGGCACTCATTCGGAACGATTGCAGCGCTCTTGCAAGAGATTGTAAACATCTACCCGGCCATCAACCCTCCCAACCTCACTGTAAGCTACGTGAAATATTCTTATATAGTCTTTGATATATACTATCCAGTCAAATGAAAGTGGGATACAGGGTTTAAGCTGGAGCCAAAATATTATTCACATTACTATCAGGGGCACAGCATGATCCGTATCTGGAGGGGTTCGAATAGGAACCTAGCCGACCGTGTCTTCATTTTCTTGGGAATCTATAATATGAATAGCTTAACATTGTACTGTAAAACATGTTATAGCCTCAGTGGCGTGAGGGTTTGTCGGTCGCCAACCCTTCCCAGTCTACACCTCTGATTATATTAACAATTTGGTGAAATTTGGTGAAAAAATATATAATCTTAAAGGGACATACCCTAGTTTCAGTTCATGAAAATTGACATTAAGTTTAGTTTAATTTACAAACCTGTAACACATTTTGATAAAGTTACAATTGAGTGAAACATGAGTCTTTGACTTTGAAATGGTGAAATACCCTCTAAAATAGAATGAAACTCAACTACATAACTGTTACTTCGCAGAGGCACTTGCCTTTTTAAAAATATGAGAAATGCATTTTGTGATTATTAAAAAAACATCAGGATGACCAAAAACACTTCAAATGTATGGAAATGGATACTTTAAACAATAAAATTTAAGTAAAGTATGATTTCAGTTACAAAAAAACACCTCTAATAGTCAAAACTATGTCTTAATTTTTAAAAACTAGGGTATGTCCCTTTAACTAAATTCAAATTTATATCAAAATTAACCATTTTAAAGAAATCTATTTATTTGGGTGTGTTCTGAATATATCTTGGTTGGTTGACACATTTATTCTGGGAAGTATACATTGTTTTATTTGGTGTGTGTGAATCGGATGTTGGTATAACTACAAATGACATGCCATTGTTTAATGTTTCAAAAATTAATTTGTAAAATTCAGCTGTAATTAATTTTTATGCAAATAACAACACCCTGCAGTTCATGTGGTACTGCTTATTCCACCATTCAAATTAAAATGATACATTATCAGTTGTGATGTGGTTAACACACAGGTGTATTTTAATTGATGTTTTTTTTTTTTAATGTTTGTTTACTTTGAGATGTGATCTTTTCTCTGTTTACTTTGACATGTCGTCTTTTCTCTAATTTCTTTAAGATGGTGTGTTTTCTCTGTTTACTTTAAAATATGATGTTTTCGCTGTATACTTTAAAATGTTTTTTTTTCTTTTTTCTGCAGGCATCCCAGTCTAACCGAGTGTGTAATGCGTTGGCTCTGTTACAGTGTGTCGCATCTCATCCAGAAACAAGATCTGCCTTCCTACAAGGTTTGACTACGTCTCGATCGCACGTATATTGTTTATACTTTGTCAGGGTTTTTTATTTAGAAAGTTATTTCAATGTATGCATTAATCAAGTGGTGAGTGGCAGAATATTGCCATCTGGGAGAGTGCTCGCCCGAGGTAGTAGATTTTTCGAATTGGGTTTCTGGCAAAATAAGAAACTTATTTTTTTTTAATTTTTAATTTAACGACACCACTAGAGCATATTGATTTATTAATTATCGGGTATTGGATGTCAGACATTTGGTCATTCTGACATATAGTCTTAAGAGAGAAAACCCACTACATTTTTCCATTAGCAGCAAGGGATCTTTTATATGTACCTTCCCACTGAAAGAATAGCACATACCACAGCCTTTGTTATACCAGTCATGATGCACTGGCTGGAATGAGAAATAGTCCAGTAAGACCACCAATGGGGATTGATCCCAGACTGAATGCGTATCAAGTGAGTGCTTTACCTCTGGACTACGTCCTGCTTCTTGGCAAATTAATAATCAAATACTCACCAAATTCATCTTAGTTTACATATGACGAATGGCGGCTTAAAGCCTGCTAAAGTTGGAGATGTTATTACTAGTATCTTGTGTTTGTAGCAATGTCATGTTAGTTTTGTTCCAACACAATTATTGTTTTTTTTGTTTTGCAGCTCATATCCCTCTCTTCCTGTACCCATTCCTACACACTGTGAGCAAAACGCGACCCTTTGAATACCTCCGCTTAACTAGTCTGGGTGTAATTGGTGCTCTAGTCAAAGTAAGTATTAAAATGTGACCTGGGCCAAGGAAATCCTGAAAAGTGATGGAATTTGCAAATGTATGTTCTTCCATCTGTTTCACATGACCGTCTGATTATAAAATGACAGGTTTTAGTACTGTTTTGCACTTTGCATTTCTTTTGTTCCATAACGGTCTTTGTGTCAACAATCCAGTGCTGTAATATATTTCCCTGGGGTTTATTCATGTACACTAACTATCATCCACCAAAATATATGGCTTTTAAAAGGTTTTTCATGACATTTTCGAACATTTTTCTGTGATGATTAAAAAAATCAGCTAGGTTTAATTTTCCTTGATTTATTAAAACTCAACTAAAAATTCCATGACTTTCCAGGTCTGAAAAGTCTGAATTGTGATTTCAAGCTAAAAGACATTTAAAAGTATAGAGATTCTGTTTTAATATGATGATAGTTTACACTATGCCTATTGTGTTTTTGTTTGTTGCAGAGTCGTTTTTCACATTATACAGTTACTATTGTTAATTGATTGTATGATAACAGATAATTATTCGTTTTATGGCTATTTACCCATTTTTGACAGAGTTATGTCCCTTGAACTTTGGAGACAATTATTTCTTTTTTCTCCAGACTTTAGTTTTTTGCAATGCTGTAAAATATTGAGCTGAAATTTGGTGTATAGTTTTATCACGTTCTGTTACTGATCAAGTTTGACTTTCATGGAGATTTACTTTTTTTTTTTTTTTACAGTTATGGCCTTTGAACTCAAGAGATAAAAAAACATTTTCCTGATTTTTTGGGGGCAATACCTCAACATGTTTAACTAAAATTTACCCATTTTACACAGTTGTGGCCCTTGAATTTAGGAGAATTTGTTGGGCCTGGTCGGGGACATGTATTGCTCTAGTAGTACTCTCAGAATGGTTGTTTAAACAACAAATTGCATTGTTAGGCCTACTTTATTTAATGTTTTATAAAATGTAAAGTTTGTATAAAGTACTGTTTTTTTAATTGCAGACTGATGAACAAGAAGTGATAAACTTCCTGCTCAACACTGAAATCATTCCTCTCTGTCTGCGCATTATGGAGTCTGGCAGTGAACTTTCAAAAACAGTGAGATTTTCTTGGTTTTCTCGTGGCAGATGTCAGTATTTTAACTTTGTCCTGTTGTTGTTTTTTTTTACTGTAATACAGTATGTATTGCTTCAGATTTATACCTTTTGTTTCCTTGCTGCAGTGTTGCCACTATAAAACATGCAAAAAAACAACAAAAAAACATAGAATATTTGTATTTGTGATTTTAATGTTATAATTTAACAGATGTAATAGAAATTTTATCATCTGTGTAATTAATTCTCTTGTATGAGATTTATTTTAGGATAAGAATAATTGTATATATGAGAAGTAAACTCAAGTGTGGAATATTTGTTTTACCCAGTTTTTTTATTTACTTGAAGATCACTTTGCTGTATTTCACTTCTCTAGGAAGTAATGTTTATGAAATCATCTAGAAATAATTAAATAGAGGATATTTCATGTTTTTTTGTCAAATGTGATTCATATCTCATTGAGTGAAGTTTGCAATCATATCTAACAAGTCGTGCTTGCTTTATTTTACTGATATTTTAAGATATTTCACTAAATGTTATATAATAAAGATTAGTATTCAATTCAATATCTCTTAATTAAATTTTTCTTTTCCTTTTGTAGGTTGCCACATTTATTTTACAAAAAATACTCCTAGACGAGACGGGACTTGCCTACATTTGTCAAACGTATGAACGGTTTTCACATGTCGCAATGATTCTCGTAAGTATTTAGTACATAACCAGTCAATTACATAACCATATCAGGGTTTCTAGAATTTTATAAAATCCACTAGCCATGGGATCAGTGAGTTTAAAAATTTACTAGCAATGATAAAAAAAATTCACTAGGCCTACTTTACTTTAAGTTAATACAATTTTACTAAAGTAAATAATAGTAATAATTGGATATGTCACCTAAAGAGAGAGATAAAGCTTTAAAATACTATCATTGGGGGTGGGTAGAATGAGAGCAGGATATTCATATTTACAAAATAGATTTAACTGCAACATTTGACCTTTTTCTTCTTTATTTTTCACTAGCCAACGGGCATGGTAATAGTAGTTATTTATTAGCCCAACATTGAATATTACTAGCCATGGGAGTGGAGCTCCATAATCTAGAAGCCCTGCCATATTTATACTCAAATGCATTCCCCTCTCCATCACACATTTCTCAGGGACACCATTAACAGATGGTAGGCAATTATTTGACAGATATTATTTGTAGAATTAAAAAAGAATAAATATTTGTTTGATCTGATGTTAATATTTTTACCATTTAAAGTACATGTTAGTAACTCTGTCACATGTTTGAAAGCTTGTTCCTGATTCGATGGTTGCCTTTCTTATTCTGTATCAACTTATAAACTATCCCAAAGAAAATGCCTTTTTTTATGCTGTGGAATTTACTGCAAATTATTTATTCCTGAACCGATTGATTTGTAAGTTGAAAAAAAAGGAGAGTATTTATTATTATTTCCAAAACGCCTTTACTGGTCTTCTTACGTCAAACAAAACTAAAATTATGTACAAAAAACAATTTTATAGGATGATGGGGCGAACTTTAGTTATGCGTTATGACATTCAAAGCATCTGATCATAGCTGGCTATAATTTCATTTTCACCTTCTTTTTCTATTCGTGATATCACTGTTTCTACTATAATGCAATTTGTTCTTCACTTGTATTAATGAACAATTTGCTTCTTAACATTCCTCTCATGTTTTGTTCAAATCCAGTAGATAACTTTGGGTAGGTCGGCATTTTTGTTTTGTTTAGTGTACTAAGAGAAAAATTGTCATGCTTAAATACAACCACTGCTGAATTCAACCGATCATTTGTTATCAGATCTCAAAAATTGTTTACACAACTCAGCAACAGGGCTTGAGTTTAATGTGGCAAGTTCCAACAGTGCTCTAGTCATGTGATCAAATGACCTAAAAATGAAATACAATCTCATGGTCAAACTGTCCATTTCTTATTTTGCATGTGAGTAATTAGTCATCATACTGGAGCTTAACTTGCACTTTTTTTTAATCCATGGGTGAAATTTACTGTGTTATGCTTAACCTTCTAGTTATAATGCTTCCCTCACCCTGAATCTTCATCAGTCTTGTCTAGGCCACACAACTTTGCCTTTCTATTTGCCAAATTTGAGGCCTGCAACAATGTTTTGAAATTTTCACTGATAATTGAGCTCCTTGTTTTTTCATAGATTCAGATTTCATCTCCACTCTTCAACAAAATTACAAACTTAGTAGTAGAAGTCAGGTTGCTAACTCGTGAATTTTTTTTTTTTTTTTTTTTTTTTTTTTTTTTTTGTTTTTTTT